>ML781476.1:936094-972363 GCA_009831015.1 Picea engelmannii | reverse complement strand
TTCTGTTCAACTTCTGTGCTATCTATCTCTCTGCGATCTCCTCCTTGCTCTGCTAAGATGGAAGCGGTTTTCACAGATGCATTGTCTAAATCATGGACCTCTTCGGCCTTCTTTGTCTTGCTAGGTCCAGGGGTATCTTGCGCTGCTTCAGGGCTGTCAATATCAGATATCTCCGTGGGGTCTGTTGGGATGAGGAGGTCCGCCGACCATTCCTTGATTATTTCCTCCAAATCCCACTTTGTCAACTTGTAGTATGATTGCAGTTGTTGTTTATGCTCATCAGCGTGCACTGTGATATAGATGAAATGGTGGTCTGTGCTTAATTTCATCAAGGGCCTGAACCTGTGGAGAGTGTTCGGGGTTATACGAGGCTCAGTCTGGATAGTGGTCTTGAGCTGGTTGTAATAGGTGTGGAAGACGACATTTGATTGTGACTGCTTGTTCATTTCGCTGGAGTACCACATCGTACTAAACTTCACGACCAATGGTTCAAAGGGCTCAATGTCCGGGAAGGTCGCACCTTTCGACATCTCCCATGCAATAAAAGTGATCAAAATGAGAAGCCAGTTGAAGTGGAACTCATATCCTTGGTCCTGCACTTCCCTGCAGTCCAGTTCTAGATGGTTTACAAGGTACTTCGACCAATTCATTTGAAGTCCTTCTGCGCACTTCCCTGTGAGGTCGACTACGAACTCTGTGACTTGGGTGGGTCGATTCTTTCACACCAACTTCCCTGCGATCAATTGGTAGGCGAGGCGCACTGTGCCACTATGGATAGAAGCTACAATGTAGCCTCGCATGCCCTTCTCGACATCTCTATAGGTTTCTTTAATCTTCTGCGCTAGGGCACGATCTACTGTCTTTCCAGGGTAGAGATCTTGTGGGTCAGGGCCTTGCATGCTCAGTCATGTGATCCGGTCGATCAATGTCGGATCCACTATGATGCAGAGATTCAACCACAAATATCCACCATGGTAGCAGGACATCAGTAGCTTGACGCATGCATTCACTTCTTGGTGCTTACCGAAGTGAGGAATCTTCATGACATTGAGAAGTGTGAACTGCGCAAGGTTCATGGTCCATGACTCGAGAATGATATTCGAGTTATTTCCCTTGGTTCTCGTCAGATACTTGTACGGGGAAAGCATGTTGTATACCTTCTTGTTTTCGAGGTTGAAGTCACTAAACTTCAACGCTGTGATCTTATCCTGGTCTGTGCGCACTGTGCGTATCCATTTCGGGAGGTACGTAGTGACCAAAGCGTACTCAAACTCTCTGGGCACACTGTCTCGATTGATTGCGCCGCTCAGAGGTGGTAGGTAGGCGAGTAGAATGCTTGGAATTAGCTTAGCATTCATGAGATCATCCCTATGTTTAGTTCCCTTCTCATTGGATGGATGGGATGGACCGTCTCGAGCAGTGGATGGAGAGTCCGACAGTCCTCTCGTTGACGATGCTTGTATGCGTGTAGACACTCCTCTCTCTGACATGACTCTCTCTATCATCAATTCGAGGAGAAGTTCCGTTACTGTTTCTTCAACTACGATGATCTTGTTGGACATACGTGCCCGAGATTAAAATTATCAGGGTCATGATGGTCTTAGACACTGCACTAGAATAACAACAAGGGCACAATGATCACTGTAGACAAGTCACTTAGTTTGCGGGCTTCAAATTCTCAGTTAGAAAAAGTGTTCTCCGTGCATGGCGCGACAGGATAAGTAGGCAACTTGACAATGGTTCACTTGCAATGGTTATGAGCCTCCATTAACTCTTATTCGATTCGTTATGGCATGGTCTAATGGACTAGTGTCGAGCTATAAATGCTTTTTGATCCATTCAGAGCGACAATCGAATGGATATATTGGCCCCAACAACTATATTGCTTCGTCATGGTGAAGTGCCCTATGTCATTGTTCTAATATCCCGGCGAAGCTCAAATTTTGCAAATTTTCTCTTTGCGAAGTTCCCTCTGGAACCTTCGACAACTTAGCTCTCTTCTTACTTTGTTTCCTCGCCTTCTTTCTAGTGAGATTCGTCTCAGTAGTTCATTTTCCATTCTGATTCTTATCTTCTTTTAACATAGTCACCGCGCGTTGTTGAGATTCTTTCTTAGGATTCAGGGGTAATACCTTTTCTTTCTCTGGGATAGGTACTTCAATCTTCTGGGAGTCCTCTGATGTTCCTATAGCTTCGACATCAGGGTATCTAGTGTTAAATAACTTCGATTTGTTCTCCCGTTCTTCAATCAATTGTGCGATCCTTGTAGTCATGAAATATTTTAAGTCTTGTTTCTTCTGCTCCAAGGCTTCTTCTTCTTCCTTTCATCTGTCTTGAGCTCTGTCAATCCAAGGTTTTCCTATTAACATGATAAACGGGGCGTTGTCTTCAAAAAATTTAATAATCTCAAAATCTTCCTCTGTCGAAGTTCCATTAACCTTCATAGGTATCTGAGTGAGCTTCCCACATAAGTTTACCAACTTTCCTCTGAATAGTCCTATTCCTCCTAATGAAGGGATCATAGAAAGCCTCCCTATAGCTTCCCAAATTCTTTCTGTCATGATATTCACCTCTGTTTCTTCATCTAGAACACAGTCAATGTCGAAGTCTCCTATTCTTGCTTCAATGCATTCTTTTTCTTTAAAGATCTCCGATAACCTGACATGTCGGTGATCATTCAGTGTTTCGTTTATTTTCAACAATAATTTCTTTGATTCTTTTTGGGGTTCTTCTATAGCCTTAGTTTCTAGATCTGCCTTAGGGTTCTCCTGGTTCAGAGTCATTCTTTCAAGCTTAACAATCATTCTAGGGCAATCCAATACTTCATGGTCCATAGCCTTACATTAAAGACAACTAGGTCTTCTTCCAGGGCATTCCTTAGCAAGATGTCCTAGTCTTCTGCAACTATAACAGAGGGTCAATTCTCTCTTTCTTTTAAATGATCCCTAACCTCTCCTGTACTGTGCACTAGGATCATGTTAGCTAACCTGCAACAAATTCTTTCTAGGATCCTGCATCCATTTGTTAGTCCAAACATTATTTTTATGCATAGGTATAATATATCTTTCACTATTCTTGTCAGATCTACTCATATCAAACCTTCTTTCATCTATTAATGCCATGGCTGTCAAACTAGGGCAGACTCTATTAAACATACCTAGTTCCATTCTCTAGAAACAAAAAATTTCCACTTATCTTACTTCTACAGAGCACAAAGCTTTCAGATCTAAAACTTTTAACTATTCTTACCTTTATCAGAGCAGAAAGCTTGCATATCTTACTTCTTTTAATAAGAAATTCTCACTTTTACCTTTCTTAGAGCACAAAGCTTCCAGATCTTGCTTCTTTTCTTCAGATCCAATCTCCTTTCTTCAGATCGGGATTCTTTCTTTAGCGCAAGGCTATATGAATCGAGTAGAGCGTTGAGCACTAGGGCATAGATCTACACACAGAGCTTCCACAACTTTAAGATGAATCTTTGCATAGAGCTTCTTCTTTCTCAGTTCCTAGCAATCACAATTTCAGGTCTTGGCAACGGAACCATTTTTTGGCACAGGGGTAGACCCAGGGTTCAATGCTACAACAATGCACCAACAAAACCCTAACTACCGGCCCTTTCGGTAACACCTGCGAAGCAGATGAAGTCTCACCCGAGGTAGAGGCAGGGGTGGTTGCAGGACTCAAGTGTCTGCAACCTTAGTTGGGACATAGATCTGTGATTGTACTACTTAATAAAGCACTTAGCATCATCAATTCCTCAATATACAGTCAATAACCACTTCACTTATAAGACAGAACTTCGCAGCATTAACACTGATCTAATGTATTTAAACACTTATCATAAGCAAATAGGCCAAATCTGGTAGATCAAGCACTGAGCATATTCATGTATATCAGATCTATCATTCTACCTATCATTAGCACTAAGCATAAGCAGATCTATCTAATCATCTCAAGCACTTAGCAAAAGAAGGCATAAACACATTAAGACAAGCACAAAGCAAGACAACACAGTGTTTACGTGGTTCACCCCTCTCCTAGGGCTACGTCCACCAATTCTTCTTCTTTATTGTCTTCTGTCAATCGGTTACAAGAACAGAGCCTCAAAACCCTTACTCTGCATGGGACAGAAGATCTGCGTAGCTCGCTAGATCCTTCTTCCTTGCATTACAACACTAAGCCTCCTATTGTATCGCACAGGGACTTGTACTTAGCTCTGCAAGTCTTACACATAATGCACAAAGCTTTTATCACACAGATCCGACTCTTGGCACTTAGCCTACATCACATAGATATATCATCCCCTTCCCCCTCTATATGGCCTAGACATCTATATATATATACAAAATAGGCATAAACATGGGTAAACCCATGGGCCGACATCCCATTCCCATTACATATTCCCAAAAACCCAAAAAGGGGGCAAACATCCTGTGATCTCCGCTTCGTCTTGCGCTCCTCCTTCGAGAGGTCATCGAGGTTCCAAATTAGGTCAACAGGACCAAGAAATTCCCAAAACATGGTCAAGGGCCAACAAGAAGCTTGAAAATATAAGTACAGAGTTACAAAGCAGACTATGAGAGACTGATAAGACAACAAAATCAGATAAATTCTCAAGTGATGCAAAGCTTAAATCAATTGTAGAGGCAAACAAAGAACATATCAAACTCAAAAAAAGAGGAAGAGGGAAAATGTCATGACCGCAAAAGAACTGGTTATTCAAGAAGTGCTAGCAGAACTCATAGACATCACTCACCTCCCTCCTCAACAAGGAAATTTTATGCATCTGAAGATTCTGTAAGTAGTCCAGAGTTGTCTCTTGTTAGGCACCAAAGAAGAAGGCATGAACTTGATAGTTTTCAAGGAGAGTTGAGGAAGCTTAATCCACCATCCTTTGATGGTGAAAAATAAAGGGAAGATGATGTTGAGGCATGGTTGCTTGGAGTCAGGAGGTATTTTCAATTGCATAACTACTCATCAAACTTAGAAGCCATAATTTTCATATACCATTGACATGGGAAAGTTGATATGTGATGGGATCAATTGAAGCAAGTTGAGCACATTAATGAGAACATGATCAATTGGAAGCAATACAAGAAATATTTTCAGAAGGAGTACCTTTTAGAGCACTTCTATGATAAGAAAATGCAGGATTTATTTGAACTTAGGTTGGGTAGCTTGACCATGGCAGAGTATGAAAAGAAGTTCGTGGGGATGCTAAAGTATGTGGGGTTTATAAAAGACGAGAAGGTGAAATTAAAAAGGTTTTTGAGTGGATTTCCATCTTTTTATAAAGAGAAGATTCAATATGATGAACCTAGGACTTTGATCGAGACCATTAGGAAGGCTAAGTACCTGTATGAGCAAGGAAATGGCAGAGACTATTTGCAGAAATCTTGGAAGGATAAGAAGAAGGAGAAGTCTGATGAGAGAAAGAAAGGATTCAAACCTCCTTTCAATAGAAATAGCCCAAATAAAAATCAACTTGACTAGTATGCTAAGGATGAATCCAAGAGAGAAGACTCCTTGGGAAAAAGGGGAAGACCACCAATCTAATGTTGGGGATGAAAAGAAGATCACCTATACAAGGATTTCCCTCACAGAAAGGACAAAGTGAAGACCATGCACAACATATAAGAGGCTACAACAATATAAGACATGGGAAGAATATATGCAACCTTAGATGATCGACAAGCAAAGTACCAATCCAATATGATCGAGGTGGAAGGTAAAATCATTAATCAACCTGTTTCTATTTTAGTTGATTAAGGAGCAAGTCATTGTTACATCGATCCTAAAATAGTGGGTAGATTAAATTTAGAGAAAAATAAGCTTGAAAAATCAAGTTTTGTTTAACTAGCCACTGGAACCAAAAGGAGAATCCATGATATGGTCAGAGGTTGTTCCATTTGTCTTAATGGTGTGAATACTAATGCCGATATAAATATTATACCATTGGGGTCTTATGATATTCTAATTGGAATGGATTGGTTGGACAAGCATCATTTTGTCCTAGATTGTCATAACAAGACATTTACATGTCTTGATGAAGAAGGAAAACAGAGCACTGTGAAAGGAGTTCCAAGACCCATAAGGGATATTTCAACCTTACAACTGAAGAGATGTTTCAGAAAAGGATGTCAATTGTATGCAACTCATGTGGAGGAACCAAAAAATACAAAGGGGCCAAGCCTTGAAGAACTTTCGGTACTACAAGATTTTGAAGATGTATTCCAAGAAATACCCAAGTTTCCACCAAAGAGGGAGATATATTTCCATATTGATTTAGTGCCAGGAGCTGCCCTGGTATCAAAAACACCTTACATAATGAGTACACCAGAATTAAAGGAATTACAAATGTAGTTGGAAGAATTGTTGAATAAAGGGTACATACGTCCAAGTGTTTTACCTTGGGGAGCACCAATACTCTTTGTAAAAAAGAAGGATGGAACCTTGAGGCTGTGTATTGACTTTCAACAGTTGAATAAATGCACTGTAAAGAACAAGTACCCTATACCCAGAATTTATGACCTCTTTGATCAGACAAGAGGGGAAAATATATTTTCAAAGATAGACATGAGATCGTGATACCATTAGGTAAGAATCAATGAAGAAGACATCCATAAGACAAACTTTAGAGCCAGGTATGGGCATTATGAATTTGTAATGGTGCCATTTGGACTGTCCAATGCACCAACTGTCTTTATGTGCTTAATGAATGACATATTCAGAAACTATTTGGATAAATTTGTCACAGTGTTCTTGGACGACATACTTGTCTATTCTAAGTCAGAGGAAGGGCATGAACACCACCTAACATTAGTATTGCAAGTGCCGAGGGAACATCAATTGTATGCCAAGATTAGTAAGTGTTCTTTTTACCAAGAATAGATCCATTACTTGGGACACATTATTTCAGAACAAGGTATAACAGTGGATCCATAGAAGATTGAAGCAATTAGAGGATGGCCAACACCCAGGGATTTTTCAGATGTCATATATTTTATGGGGTTAGCTGGTTACTACAAAAGATTTATAGCAAGGTTCTCTAAGATTGCTCATCCCATCAGTTCCTTGCAAAATAAGGGAATTAAATTTGAATGGACAACACAGTGTGAAGAGAACTTTAATATGTTGAAAGAATTACTTACTAGTGCTCCTATTTTAAATATTGCTGACCCAAATGAAAGTTTTGTGGTATGTACAGATGCATGCAAGGAAGGACTTGGTGGAGTCCTCACTCAAAATGGACATGCCATTGGTTATGAGTCTAGAAATCTTAAAGAGCATGAGAGGAACTATGCCACACATGACTTGGAACTTGTTGCCATTTTTCACGCTTTGAATATGTGGATGCATTATCTCATGGGGGAGAGGTTTGAATTAGGAACAAACCATAGTGGTCTGAAATATATTTTTGAACAACCAACTTTAAATGCTAGACAAATGAGATGGATGGAATTTTTAAGTGAATATGATTTTGACATCAAGCATATCAAGGGAAAAAAAGAAGAAGTTGTTGATGCACTTAGTAGAAGAGTACATCTCATGCTTGCTACAACTGTTAGTATGCATCAAGCATATTTAAAGAGTAGAATTTTAGAGGTTGTTGTCACAGATCAACATTATCTACAGGTAAAGGAAATCTTACAACAAGAAAATGTACAACAAAAAAATAAAGAATATGAGATGAAGGAAGATGGGTTAGTTATGCATAAAAATAGAATTTATGTTCCTAGTTCCAAAGAACTTAGGAATTTGGTATTAAAAGAAATGCATAATGTTCCATATGCCGGACATCCCGGTTACCATAAAACAATTGCAGCAGTAAGAATCCAATTCTTTTGGCCAGGAATGAAAAAAGATGTTGTTGATTACATTTCCAGATATATGGAATGTCAGAGAGTGAAGGCTGAGCATAGGCACCCAACGAGTTTTCTACAACCATTAGCAATTCTAGAGAAGAAATGGGAAGTGGTAACCATTGATTTTATAACTAAATTGCCGAGGACAACAAGACAACATGATTCAATCATGGCAGTGGTTGATAAATTGAAAAAGGCTGCTCATTTTGTTCGTGTAAAAACAACTCATACAATAGCTAATATTGCAAAAATTTACACGAGGGAGATTTCTAGGTTGCATGGGATATCTAAGGCAATTTTATCAGAGAGAGACACAAAGTTTACTTCGAATTTCTGGAGGGGATTGTTTAAAGGATTTGGTACAAATCTGAACTTTAGCACAACGTACCATCTATAGTCAGATGGGTAGACACAGAGATTCAACCAAGTAATTAAAGACATGTTGAGAATGTATGTGATGGATAAGCCATCTAAGTGGGAAGATTACTTGCACTTGGTTGAGTTTGCCGATAATAATAGGTATCAAGATTCATTGAAAATGATCCCATTTGAAGCTTTGTATGGTAGGAAATGCAATACTCCAGTGATTTCGGACAACCCATAAGATAGAGTGGTACTTGGGACATAATTACTCAAAGATATGGAAGACCAAATGGTTAGAATTAAGTAGAATTTAAAGGCATCTCAAGATAGACATAAAATTTATGCAGATAAGAACATGAAAAATAGAGAATTTAAAGTGGGGGAGCATGTGATTTTAAAAGTGAAGCCCAAGAAGAGATCTTTGAAGTTGGGTAGTTGTACAAATCTAGCAGCCAGATTCAGTGGTCCATTTGAGATATTGGACATAATAGGGCCAGTTGCATACATGCTTGCATTGCCTTCTTCCATGAATGTGCATAATGTATTTCATGTCTCTTTGCTAAAAAAATATGTACACGATCCTAACGATGTTATTGATTGGCATCTGACTCAGGTAGAGACAAAGGGAGACTTTTAGGTCCAGCTAATGCGAATATTGGATATAAATGTCAAAATGCTCCAGAATCGAGTTATAGAGTTGGTAAAAGTCCAGTGGACTTGCTACGGTCCTGAAGATGCTACTTGGGAGCATGAAGATGCCATGTGGGCAGAGTACCCACAAATTTTTGAATAAATTTTGAAATTTAGTTTTCTGTTTTGTATATGCACTTAGGATAGTGCCAAAATAAGGGGGAGGGGATGTAATACCCTGGGTTTTTGAGCCCCATATTAAATAATGTATTTTGTTAATCTATGAAAGGCCAGAGTGCCCAAACAATTAAAAGAGGCCAGTGTGCCTAGGAAATGTAATGTTTTGATCATTATTAATAATAAATACATCACTGGCTACTAGACGGACAAGGGAGAGAGTTATAGGGGGCTATGATTCCACAAGAGAGGGGGCTTGAGGGGCTAAGTATTTATTTTATATTTTATCTACCCATATTTTTTTAATGGGGAGGAGTGGTTACATGAGCTTCTTGGGGAAGGCCATGTGGTTCTTGATTTGCAAGTAAATATATAAACCCATCTTGTGGGTTGTTTGGGGGATTCTTCTTCACTCATTCACTCACTCACTCATTGTTCATTGTTCATTGTTCACACCTTTCATTCTTTTCTTTCTCCATTCACTCTTTCACCCACTCTTAATTCGTCATTCCCTTTTGATCTTGGCTAGGGAGAGAAAAATGAATTGTGGAGAGGAGCCATGGTTTGGTTGGTAGTAGTGATTGCTGGTGTATTCCAGTCATGAATTAATGCTTGCATGTTTGAGATTCATTGGTGTGCATTAAGTTTTTCCCATAGCTACGAATCCTGAGAGGCCCAATATGGAGATTCTTGACTAGATGCACTGGAGCCCAGGGAGGAATTGGATAGCCGGAGGGACTGCGTGGCAGATAAGGGAGTCCATTCTCTTGGGTTGTGTAGGCTGGGTAGAAGAGAACTGGTGTACTTTGGATTGTTGTGTGTGCTGAGAAGCTTGTGAAAGTTGGGAAGCTAAGTGACACTCTGGAATCATCCTTGTGGACTCATAGCCCTGGCTCGGGGGTGACATTGCTGTTGAGACTTGGAACAACAATGTCTATGGTTGGGTGGAACGTCCTTGGTCTAAAGCCAGTTGGTCATTCATTTAATTAAAGATAAGTGATCTATCTGTCATGGTTTCATTTACCTGTATATTTATTTCCGTGGTGTATTTATTTATCTATGAAATTCATATCTATAATATGCATGCTTGCTGGTTATTTCTGTGCACAACATATGGTTCATTTATTTTATTTTGTAGCTTGAATATTGATCTATGCATGTGAATATTTCATGCATCTGTATTAATTTTTTTTTTTATCAGAATTCAAAATTAGTCCAGAAGCGGGCTTGAAGTAGAATGCTCAGCCTGTGGGTGGATGGGTACATTATATTCTCAAACTCAAACCCCACGTAGTACTTACTCAATCAAGGTATTATCGATGGTAAGTTTTCTTATTGGATTGTTATTCTTTGGGAATTTGATCTAGAGTTCATCACTCCTAAGGGTAAGAAACTTCTTGGACTCACTACATTCATCATTGATCTTCCATCCAACACTAAAGACCCATTGGTGAATGATAACTTCTTGGATGAGCACATCGTGTAGAGGCAGGGGTGGTTGCAAGAATCATGTGTCTGCAACCTTAGCTGGGACATAGATCTGTGATTATACAACTTACTAGAGCACTTAGCACCGTTAGTTCCTCAATATAAAGTCAATAACCACTTCACTTATAAGACATAACTTCGTAGCATTCACACTAATCTACAATATTCAAGCACTTAGCATATACAAATGGATCAGAATGAACATATCAAGCACTAAGCATGAATATCTAGATCAGATCTAACATTCCAACATATAATAAGCACCAAGCATGAATAGATCTATCTAAACATATCAGAGCACTTAGCATATAACATATGAACACATCAAGACAAAGCACAAAGCACACAACACAATGTTTTCGTTGTTCACCCCCTCCCTGGGGCTACATCCACCAACTCTTCTTCTTTCTTGTCTTTGATCAATCGGTTACAAGCACAAAGCCTCAAAACCCTTACTCCACACAGGACAAAAGATCTGCGCAACTCTCTAGATCCTTCTTTCTTGCATTACATCACAAAGCCTTCTACAATCATTCACATGGACTTGCACTCACCTCTACAAGTCTCACATAGTATGCACAAAGCACTTACAATCCTTTGATCACATAGATCTAGCACTTAGCACACCGGCCTTTATCACATAGATGCACTACTACTTCTATCTAACCTAGGCATCTATTTATATATTACAAAATATGCCTAAACATGGGTAAACTCATGGGCTGACATCCCATTCCCATTTCATATTCCCAAAAACCCAAAAAGGGGCCAAGATCCTGTGATATCCGCTTCGACTTGCGCTCCTCCTTCGATAGGCTGTCGAAGTCTCAAAATAGGTCAACATGACCAAGAAACTCCCAAAACTTGGTTGAGGGATAACAGGCCCCCAACACTCACTTGTGACTCATCCTAAGTCACCCAGGTCTGATAAGTTCTGCCTCGAACGCCTTGAGCTTGGCTCGAGCTGCTTTGCAGTGGTCTCTTGTTCATTGAACTCCTGGATCACTGCATTGTTCACTGGTCCTTCTAAGCATTGTTCTGCTATGAGGACGACCTGTTCTAGCCCTCCTACTTGGCTCTCGACCTCTGTAAACAATAAACATGCCTTGTCTTGCATAGGTTGAAGTCGTTGAGTGTCTTCCATCACTTTTCTTTGAATCATATGGATTTGATGTTGAGCTATGCGTTGTTCTTGAGATCTCTTCATCCTTTCGACGACTGAGAGGGCCTTCAACTGCGCCTGTAGTGTATCTGTGTTCTGCTTCGCTTCTTGGAGCTGCGATTCCAGTGTCTGTAATTCCGTATTTTCAATGAGATTTTCATAGGTCTAGGCGCTGCGGTTACTGAGCTGCTTGCACTCTAGGGCAAGATATTTTAATATGTCAACTGTGCTGTGGGCAATTGTTTCTCTTTGGTTCTTTATCTCCTATGGGGTTTCAAGTACTGTGCATAGCTCTAAGTCGGTGATGCGTTGCTGTAGCTTCTGGATTACCTCTTCCAGTTGTGCCACCTGCTATGGAACTTGTTCCTCGGTCTGTACTTCGACGAATGTCACAGAGCGAAGTTCTATGTTGACCCTTTCCTTAACTTCAAGTTGCTCGACGAGCAACTATTCCTTGCTTTGCTGTATCTCTGCTTTTTCTTCATCCCATGTCGCTTGGAGAGCGATATTTTCCTTTTCTGCATCACTTCTTTGGTCCTCAAGATCTTTCTGTACTTGCGCTAAAGCCTGGGTGGCTTGTGCTACCTCTTCCTGGGCTCGTCGAAGGCGAGCTTCAACTATATCAACAATGTGTTGTAATTGGGTGGGCTCATCACCTAGTTCTGGTGTTCCAACTATCAGGGGCGCAGTGGATACTGCGTGACTGGACTGTAGTGCCTGCTGCACTCCTTGGAGCTCATCCTTAATCCAACTGAATACCTCCTCCTACTTAGCTTCTTTCTTCTCTGCTATCTCTAGCGAAGCGTCATTCAGTGTTGCGATGATGAAGTCAAAGTCATTTGAGGTGAGGGTGATCTTGAATTTGGTTTTGGTTGCTTTCATTTTCTTCCTTGAAGAAGGTTTAAGAGGGGAAACCTTCCTTTTCTTTGAGGGATCCTCCTCGTCTCTTGGCGATGTAACCTCGCCTTTCTTCTGTTTGAATTCTGTGCCATCACCTCCTTTCTCTACTGAGATGTACGCGGTCTTCATGTATGCACTGTCTAAATCGTTGACCTCTTTGGTCTTCTTTATCTTGCTAGGTCCGGCTGTATCTGGCGCAGTTTCTAGGCTGTCAACATCGGAGATCTCTACAGGGTCCACTGGAACAAGGAGGTCCGCCGACCATTCCTTGGTAATCTCCTCCAAGTCATCCTCTGTTAACTTGTAGTATGACTATAGATGTTGTTTATGCTCATCAACGTGCACTGTGATATAGATAAAATGGCGGTCCGCATTGAATTTCATCAAGGTTCTAAATCTGTGAAGTGTGTTCGGGGTTATGCGAGGCGTGGCCTATATGGCTACCTTCAATTGGTTGTAATATGTGTGGAAGACAACATTTGTTTTCCATTACTTTTTCATGTCGCTGGAGTACCACAACATACTGAACTTCGTGGCCAGAGGTTCAATTGGCTCAGTGTCTGGGAAGGTCGCACCTTCCGGCATCTCCCATGCGATGAAAGCGATCAGGATAAGAAGCCAGCTGAAGTGGAATTCGTATCCCTGATCCTATGCTTCTATGCAATCTAGTTCTAGCTGGTTCACGAGGTACTTCACCCAATTCATTTGTAGTCCCTCCGCGCACTTCTCTGCGAGGTCGACTACGAATCCAGTTACTTGGGTAAGTCGGTTGTTGCGAACTAGCTTGCCTGTGATCAACTGATAGGTAAGGCGCACTACGCCGCTCTGAATATATGATACCCTGTAGCCTCGCGTTCCCTTCTCTACATTTCCATAAGTATCCTTTATCCTCTGGGTGAGAGCACATTTTGCGGTCTTTCCAGGGTAGAAATCCCATGGGTCAGGGCCTTGCATACTAAGCCCTGTGATCTGATTAATCAAAGTTAGATCCACTGTGATGCAGTGGTTCAATGATAAGTATCGTCCATGATAGCAGGACAATAACAACTTGGCGCACACGTTCACTTCTTCATGCCTCCCGAAGTGAGGAATCTTCATTACATTAAGCAATGTGGACTGCATGAGGTTCATGGTCCACTGCTGGGGAATGATCTTTGAATTCTTTCCCTTGGTTCTAGTCAGATACTTGTATGGTGCTAGCATATTGTATACTTTCCTGTTTCCGAGGTTGAAGTCACTAAACTTCAACACTGCGATCTTATCCTGATCTGTGTGCACTGCACGTATCCCCTCCGGAAGGTACACAGTGACCAATTCATATTCAAAATCTCAGGGCACACTGTCTCAGTTTATTGCGCTGCTAAGAGGTGGTAGATAAGTCGGTAGAATGCTTAGAATCAACTTAGCATTTGCGATATCATCTCTGTGCTTCGTTTGTTTCTTAGCAGCTGGCCGGGATGGTCCGACTCGAGCAGTGGATGAAGAGGCTTGCAGTCCTCTCGTCGAAGATGATTGTACACCTATAGACACTCCTCTCTTCGACATGATTCTCTCTTTCATCAAGTTGATCAAAACTTCCTCAACAACTTTCTCGGCAGCACTCAATGCTTCCGACATACGCACTAGGGGTAAAAAATTTGCGGGATCGAGGGATAACTTAGACATGGTAATGAGACAGAGAACGAGAGCAGAACAATCACTGTATAAACTTGGCTTAGGCTGTGGGCTCAAATTCTCGATTGGCAAAAGTGTTCTCGGTGCATGGCGCGAAGAGATAAATAGGTAATTTGACAATGGTTGGCTTGCAATGGGTATGAGCCTTCATTAACTCCTATTCGATCCGTTATGGCGTGGTCCAATGGTCTAATGACAAACCTTTATTGCTTTTCTGTCCATTTGGAGGGGAAGTCGAACGGATATATCGGCCCCAACTACTATATTACTTCATCATGGCGAAGTGCCATTTGTCACTGTTCTTATATCTTGGCGAAGCTCCAATTCTGCAATTTTTCTTTCTGCGAGGTCTCCTCTAGAACCTCCTGTAACCTTTCAGTATTAGCCCTCTTCTTTCTTAACTTTCTAGCCTTCTTTCCAGTGACCTTAGTCTCGACAGTGCTTTTCTCATTCTGATTCTTATCTTCTTTGGTCTTAGTTACTTCGCGCTGTTGAAATTCTTTCCTAGGGTTCCTGGATAATACTTCTTCTTTCTCTGGGATAGGTAATTCAATATTCCGAGGATCCTCTAGTGTTCTCTTAGCTTCTACATCTGGGTTTCTAGTATTAAATATCTGCAATCTTCTCTCCTATTCCTCAATCAAGTGCGCGATCCTTCTGGTCTTAAAGTCTTTTAACTCTTGCTTATTGTATTCCAAAACTTCTTCTTCTTCGTTTCGTCGGGCTTGGTCTTTATCAATCCAAGAATTTCTAGTTAGCATGGTAAACAGGGCGTTGTCTTCGAAAAATTTAATAATCTCAAAGTCTTCTTCTATCGAAATTCCATTGACAATCATAGGTATCTAAGCGAGCTTTCCACATAGGTTTACTAGCTTTCCTCTGAATAAACTTATTCCTCGTAGTGAAGGGATCATAGTAGGCCTTCGTATAGCTTCCCAGGTTCTCTCTAGCATAATATTCATCTATGTTTCCTCATCCAGAACACAGTCAATGTCGAAGTCTCCTATTCTTGCTTCGATGCATTCCTTCTCTTTAAAGATCTCTCACAATTTGACATGTCGGTGGTCATTCAGGTTTTCTTTCATCTGTAGCAATTCTTTCTCTATTTCTTTCTGAGGTTCGTCCGTAGGTTCTGGATCTGCCTTAGGGTTTGCTTGATTCAGGTTCATTCTTTCAAGCTTAGCAATCATTCTAGGGCAATCCAATACTTCATGGTCTAGAGGTTTACAACAAAGACAACTAGGTCTTCCACTAGGGCATTCCTTAGCAAGATGTCCCGACCTTCTGCAACTGTAACATAGGGTTAATCCTCTCTTCCTTTTAAATGATCCCCATCTTCTTCTGTACTGCATACTAGGATCATGGGAGCTAACCTGCAACAAATTCGTTCTAGGATCCTGCATCCATTTGTTAGTCCAAACATTCTTTCTTTGCATAGGTATAACATATCTTTCACTATTCTTATCAGATCTACTCATATCAAATCTTCTTTCATCTATGAATGACCTATCTTTCAAACTAGGATAGACTCTATTGAACAAACCTAGATCCATATTCTAGAAACAAAATTTTCCACTTATCTTACTTCTATAGGGCACAAATCTTTCAGATCTAACACTTCTAACTATTCTTACCTTTATCAGAGCACAGAGCTTGCAGATCTTACCTC
Organism: Picea engelmannii; assembly: GCA_009831015.1. Classification (NCBI taxonomy): domain Eukaryota; kingdom Viridiplantae; phylum Streptophyta; class Pinopsida; order Pinales; family Pinaceae; genus Picea; species Picea engelmannii. The sequence goes on along the minus strand of ML781476.1, from coordinate 956,435 downwards.
TTTTAGTTAGAAATTTCCACTTTTACCTTTGTTAGAGAACAAAGTATTCAAATCTTGATTCTTTCCTTTAGATCCGATCTTCTTTTCTTTAGATCGGGCTTCTTTCTTTCAGATCTGATCTTCTTTTCTTCAGAACGAGATTCTTTCTTTCATATCTGATCTTCTTTTCATCAGATCAGGCTTCTTTCTTTCATATTTGATCTTCTTTATTTATCATAGATCTTTATAGATCAAGTAGAATACTGCGCACTAGGACACAGATCTACGCACAAAGATTTCACAATTTCAGGATGAATCTTTGCACATAACTTCTTCTTTCTCAGTTCCTAGTGATCAGAGTTTCAGGTCCCAGCAACAAAACCAGGCACAGGGGTAGACCCAGGGTTTGACGCTACAACAATGCACCAACAATTTCCTAACTACCGGCCCTTTCGGCAACACCTGCGAAGCAGATGAAGTCTCACCCGAGGTAGAGGCAGGGGTGGTTGCAAGACTCAGGTGTCTGCAACCTTAGTTGGGACACAGATATGTGATTATACATCTTACTAGAGCACTTATAACCATTAGTTTCTCAATATACAGTCAATAACCACTTCGCTTATAAGACAGAACTTCGCAACATTCACACTAATCTACAATATTCAAGCACTTAGCATATACAAATGGATCAGAATGAGCATATCAAGCACTAAGCATGAATATCTAGATTAGATCTAACATTCCAACATACAATAAGCACCAAGCATGAATAGATCTATCTAAACATATCAGAGCACTTAGCATATAACATATGATCACGTCAAGACAAAGCACAAAGCACACAACACAGTGTTTACGTGGTTCACCCCCTCCCTAGGGCTACGTCCACCAACTCTTCTTCTTTCTTGTCTTCGATCAATCGTTTACAAGCACAGAGCCTCAAAACCCTTACTTTGCACAAGACAAAAGATCCGGGTAGCTTGCTAGATCCTTCTTCCTTGCGTTACAACACAAAGCCTTCTTCAATCATTCACAAGGACTTGCACTCATCTCTACAAGTCTCACACAGTATGCACAAAGCACTTACAATCCTTTGATCACATAGATATAGAACTTAGCCATTCCTTTAACACTTAACACACCGACCTTTATCACATAGATGCACTACTACTTCTATCTAGCCTAGGCATCTATATATATATATATATTACAAAATAGGCCTAAACATGGGTAAACCCATGGGTCAACATCCCATTCCCGTTACATATTCCCAAAAACCCAAAAAGGGGCCAAGATCCCATGATATTCGCTTCGACTTGCGCTCCTCCTTCAACAGACTGTCGAAGTCCCAAAATAGGTGAACATGACCAAGAAACTCCCAAAACTTGGTCAAGGGCCAACATTCCAATTAAGGAATCAGGGTTGTAGACTAAATCGGGTTAATGGATTAGGGGTTTTTGGATGCCATGGGATTGTGTATATATATAATTGTAAACAATGAATATGGATGATCAATAAAGAATCAGAGGTGCAACTCTAAACAAGTTGTTGGTTTTTGCTATTTGGGTTACCGGGGTAAAATCTCTGTGTAATGTGTGTGTGTGCCATTTGTATCTTTTCTGTTTTTATTAAGTATCCATTTGCAATAATTAATTGTACAAGGTTAAAATCTAGAGGAATCTTGCCTCTATGATTTGGGGCATTTATTCTCACTCACATCCATTGCTTCAGTTAAGCAATGTATGCTTAGGGATAACTATGAATAACCAAGTAGAATATGTTGCCATGATTAGAGTATTGGCTGATGCAACTCAGCTACATATTTTCCACCTCAGGGTGTACCTGGATTGATATCTTTTTGTATCGAAGTTAAATAATGTTCACTAGGTCTGTGATCCATGCATGTTTAGGAAATATCTGTAAGTAAAGTTTCTGTCAAGACATTTTGAATCCATCACATTCATACATATTTCTAAAAGTGAAAATTAATTTGTAGATAACATCATTGTTGGCGCTAAATTGATCACACCAGGGTCCTTCTCAGTTTACCAACAAAAGATACCGAGTAGTCTAGAGCGTTGGCATTTTCATCTGCTCCTGAGAGAAGAAGTCTCACCCGAAGCACAACCAAGACAAGAATATAGGGAAGGGAAAGGATAATACTTAGGCATGTTTCCAGAATCTTCAAGATTCACCATAACCTTGCGCAAGATGAACTAACTAAAGAACATATCTGAACTCATTCATAACTACTAATAGAGACAACTAAGTTGCGACAACATTTGCACAAAGTTATAGCGTATTAATCTTATCAAACATAAATAAGTAAAGTAAAGAGACAATTCTCATAGACAGAGAATTACACAGAATATTTCAAAATTTCAGGTCCTTCCATATATATTATCAAAAGAGCTTCTCAGATACAATTTGGCAGGTACAGGTCATTACTTTGTTATAGGCTTTATGGCTCTGGACTCATTTCTCAGAGCTCTATCTACCCTTTTCCCAAAATGGATATGAATTACAATCACAGAACCTACATGGAGTAAATGAGAATCTATCTACACCCTCTACACCTTCTATCCATCTATATAAGCTAGCCCTTTACAATCATATACATCTCATATATATAGGCTGACTGGGATCTTCTAGCTTTAGACTTCACATGCTTTCTTGTTCTTGTTCTATTGTAACTTATTTTGCCTTGCTAGTGTTGTGTTGTCCCTCTTTCCAACCGTTTTCTGTTTCTTTGCTTACTCCACTATCCAACTCCTTTGTGGCTTACGCAACTTGTGTTTGACCAAAATTGGAATTGTAGTCTTCCTTATGCAACTTGTAACCAAAAACGAATGACCCAACAGGCTCTGACCACAGTCCTTGACTTGACCTCGAGTCAAGTCCTTGGCTCTTCCGCAGCTTCTGGGAGTGCATGTTACTTTCCTTTATCTTCTGTCTCCACTTTGATTTCATCTTCTTCTTGTGATCTTTCCTTTTATGCCTCTTCAAATGAAGGGCCCAACTCTAGGACCAACTCCAAGGCCCGTTTCCTGACTTCTTGAAAACCCACAATTTTTTCCTGCCACTTCTTGGAAAGGAGTGAGGCTTCAACTACGAATTGCTGAGTCTCATTTGTAATGCATTCTTTAGGCTTGTATGCGACCAGGGAGTTCCATTCGGAATTAGCTGTAGCATCTACTTGATGCATCTGCATGTATGCTATCTGAATGATAGGTTGAAATTACTGTAGATATTTCTTAGCTACTGATTCCACTTCGAATAGAGCATTCAACTTGTTATCTGCCTACTAGATCTGATCAAAATTTTCCTACTGCTCCAATGGATCCATGGTGACAACAACTTCTTCGTTGAGCGACTGTATATTTGTGCACACATCCTCTAGAGTTTGGCTGTGCCTTGCAATGATTCCCATCCAGTTGCAAACTTCGTGAAATATACTCGTGCATTCTTTTGTTTGTTTGTGCAGTGATGCTCTAGCATTGTTTCCTCCCAACACTACTTTTTCCATCTGCTCTTGAAGCTTCCTGGGTTTCTGTTCTGCTTCGTGCTGACTCTCTCACAACTGTGCTTCCAGATTCTCTGCACGAATGGCCAGCTGTGACCATGCTTCCTAGAGTAGCTCAATTTGCTGCTCAGGATCTCCTGCGGCATTGGATTCCGACAGTTGTGGTGCTGCCTTCATTATCTCTGGCCAGGCTTTGACAAGCTTCTCCTGGACTCTTTCCAGTTTTTGCTCTGCCTAGACCTTGGCGTATTCCTCTTGTGTCCTGCATGGTTTGTCAAGGAGTTCTTCCTCCCTTGCAAATTCTACATCCTTTTCGGCCTTCTAGAGCCTCTGCTCCAGTTGACCAGTTGAGGATCTAATCATCCCTACTAGCTGTGCTGACGAGCATTGCGTGAGGTCATCAGAAGAAGGGGTGGCCTCCCTGGTTACTCGGATCTATAGTGGGAGTCCACTGGTTGTCGAATGCTCTGAAGGTGTCTCCAACTCTGTAAGGTAGCTAGAGAGGTAGTGGGGGGGGCAGAGGGCCCATACTGATAATAGTGGAGGCCATTCAATGTAAGGTGGACTAGGTCCACTATATTATTAAATAAGGCCCACTATGGTAGTTAGATATAATAAATGGGTAATTAGATATAATAAATGTAAGATGACTTCTTAGAAGGTTATACTTCTAGAATATTCCTCCTCTAGAATCTTCTTAGGTGATGGTAGTACTATATAAAGGGGTTCAAGCAATGTAATGGGATATGAAGAGAATTATTGTATTTGGAGCGGTAGCTCAATAAGAGGATGCCCCCTCGAAGAGGCAAGTGAATAGGAGAGGATCCCTTCCATAATATGATCCATTGTATGGTGTTTCCCTACCGTGAGGGTTTAATAATAATAAAGAAGATTTTGCATATTGTTCTTGTATATCTTTTATGGTGCTTTTGTATTCAGTTCTTTGGTTCTTAACAACCTGATCCTTTCCTGTAGATGGACTCGACGCAAGTCTCAACCTCAACGCCGATGGCATGAAATGTAGCACTTATGTTCTTTCTAGGAAGAGCTGCATCAACTCTACGCATTGCTGTGGGTTCTGGAGAACTAACTCCATTTGTTCCTGCAACGACGTTGCACTCTATCATGATGCCCGTGTCAGGTTCCTTCTGGACTTCTGGTAGTTCTGCCTCTTTATGGACCTCAACTTCTGGGGTTGCACTCTTTTGAATAACACCCTCAACCTTGGTTGTTGATGGAGTGCGTTGGGGACTTGGGACTTGCGGTATTGGTACCGTTTGAATCTCCATTGAAGGTGGAGTGTCCTGAATTGGTACAAAAGGTACAATCTGTTGGCTCTGGACTTCAATGTTTGGACCAGTGAGTCATGGTCTATGTTTGGGTAGCTCGGGGAAGGGGGGGTGTCCAAGTGCATGGGCTTTAGGTCAGTGGTTTCAGATGGGATGGTGATTTATCGAGGTGGTGACTGGGGTTGTGGGGGTGATGGGGGTTGTTCAGTAATGATGGCGGTGGATGGAGTGGTTTCTGGTTCAGGGTCATCCTGGATATCAATAATTTGGGCCACTTCAGTCGCTTCTCGAGTACGAGGAATGATTGACGATATCGACTGGGGTTTCAGAACCTTTACCGGGGAGAGCCCCATCCTGGGTTTCTTGGCCAATGGGTCTCTGATGAAGGAAATTCTCAGGATGTCGTTGACATATTTACCTGTCAACATGGCTTGCTTTGGAAGATGTGGCAACATGGGAATGTTCTCTTCTTGCGCTCCAGTGGCTGTGTCTCTTCCTCCTCCTCTGAATCCTTTTGCACTAGAGCCTCTCTCTTATGTTCCTTAGGGCCTGAGATCGGTCCTACCCCTGCTTCTTGGCCCTTTTTCTTCAATAGTTCCATCGACAGAAGGTAGTGCATCCTTGACTTGTGAGGGTTGCATTTTACTCCTGGCCATGACATGACCTCCTTGTCGATGGCCTCCTCATCCAGGTAAAATGGCAACATCCAGGTGATGAAGTATTCTCGCTTGGCATGCCTTGTCCAGACAAACGTGTGGTGGCAATTCATGCTGAATGCAATGTTCCGCGTGTTCAGGTTGAGATACTTACAAATCCTTGAGATTCATAATAGTGGAGTTGAAGAGGTTGATGAACTCCGACTTTGGCATGAACTGCATTCCTCCCAACTCATCTAGAGAGACACTCCAGAAGACATCAATGTTCAACTGCAGGAACAAAACCTGGTATGTCAGGTTGAGGTCAAGGAGTTTAACTTCCTCGACCTTCCCTTTGATATTGCCCATGATCTCGACCCAGGGGTCACATGGCTCGTATGACACTACATCTTTAGAAACTACACTTCTGCTTCCTGTAGCTCTCGGCATAGTGATTTTGGACTGTTAACAGACTTCGACATGCTATCTGGGATTGGGAATTGTGATTGAGGGCCGAGGGATTACACAGGCTTGAGCACAATTCAGAATTCACAAGGCAGTAAGTTCTCTCTGGGAAACAATACATCTTACCCCGAGTTCACATAACCTTATACTCGGGCTTAGCTAGCAAGTTCTGTAATAAATGCTAAGGCTATTCATCATTAACCCTATAGACGCAACTTGGATCTGAGTTGTTCGAAGAGACTGGTTAACGAGGTAAATCTATTGGGTGATCCTGGCATTTACTGAGAAAGTTGGTTAGGGACGTGGCCGACTTTAGACCTTACCATTTAATGGATGAGAATCATGGCACGAATACCGATGACATCTTCATGTATCATGGATTTGTGGTTTAACAACTTTCTGACGGGTTACTGTAGCGGTGATAAAGGCTATGACTGGACTGGGTTCATGTGGCACATGGACTAGGATTGCGTCCGGATTCACTCTCCCTCTGATCACAAAGGGGTCCCCGTCACATTAATGACTGTCATTAATAGATTCGTGGCTCTTTTGATCCTATGTTGCTGAGTAAGCAGTTTTGCATCAAAACAACACTTAGACATAAAAATGAAGTACAAGTCACGGTGCAACAATGTAAACTTCAACTTTATTAACTGAATTCACAGAAATTGCAAAAAATTTAAATCTGGCTAATATACATGCTCCTTTGGACTAGAGAAACAATCCTTTAGCTCACTTTTGAGAAATATAGGGCTTCGGGCGAGCGCCATTCACCCATCCAGGTCAAAGTATACCATCCAGTTGTGCGAGTCTAACTGCTCCAGAAGGTCAGATCTCCACAACTATAAATGGTCCCAACCAATGCATGAGCAACTTGCCTGGATGTTTCTGGTATCGAATGTCATAAAGTAGGACCTTATATCCTTGTGCAAATGTTTTAGTATTAATGTATCTATCATGCCAAGCTTTCGGCCTTGCTTTCTCAATTGATTGATGAAAGTCTGCTAAAAACCTGGTCTCTTCAAGTTCTTGCAACTCCGTAAGCCTCTGCACGAATGATTCATCCTCTGACATGTGTGTAATCTGTGCAATGTATAGACTCGGGGTAATGAATTCTGCAGGTACCACAACCTCTTTCCCATAGACTAGCTAAAATGCAATATACTTGTGGAGTTTCTTTGTGGTTGTCATGTAAGCCCATAAAACTACTGGGACTCGGTCATCCAAATCTTCCCTGTTTGCGCAACAAACCTTCATTAATCCTTTCTCCAGAATCTTGTTAAACGCCTCTACTGTGACATTGGCTTGGATATGGTAGGGGATACTTTTATGATGTTGGATCAATAACTCTTCTGTAAGATTTGCTATTGTACCACTGATAAAATGACCACCTTGATCACTGGTCAGACTCCTAGGACATCCAAACCAAGTGATAATACTTCCAAAAATAAACCTGGCAGCAATATCAATCGAGCAATCCTAAGCAACTGCTGTCTCTGCCCACCGTGTAGGGTAATCAGTTGCGGTAATAATATACTTGGCCTTTGAATGCTTATTTGTGGGGTTGATCGGCCCAATGAAGTCAACCGCCCATTTCTTAAATGCTTGTAGAGATCGAACTGGGTGCAGAGGCAATTAATATCATCATGATGGCTTGCCTACTCTCTGACAAACATCGCAAGATATAGTATATGCCTTTGCATCCTTGAAAAGAGTGGACCACCATAAACCGGCTTGGAGGACCTTTTGCCCAGTGGCCTTTCCTCTCACATGGCTTCCCGCAACTCCACTGTGGCACTCCCACAATATGTCTTGTATTTCATGATCTAAGACACACCTCCTGAGGATACTATCTAGGCCCAACTTATATAGTTTCCACGCAATCAATTGATAGTCCGTTTCTCTAACCACCATATGACATTTCTGAGTTGCGGAGTACATTTCTGGGCAGGCCCCTGTGCTTAAGAAGACTGTTATGTCTTCCAAGTATTTTGGTATGGCCTCAACCCGAAACAGGTCTGCATTTGGAAGGTGATTGTCAACTGATCCGCCACTTTCTCCTCACTCTAATATAGACAGGTGACCAGGCCCCACGTTGCATCTTCCAGGTTTAATGATCATCTCAAATGAAATTTTTTGAAACAGTAACAACCATCGACAAATTCTTCCTTCCAGAACAAGCTTGTTAACTATATATTTTGATGCAAAATGATCAGTGAAGAACTTAAAATGAGAGCCTAACAAGTAATGTGTAAACTTCTGTAGAGAGTAAATCATAGCTAAACCCTCCCTTTATGTGGTTGTTTAGTTGTGCTCATCTTGCGACAACTTCCTGCTAGCAAATTAGATAGGATGATCCATAGCTCCATCTCTTGGTTGTGCTAACATGGCTCCTGGGGAAATACCTGATGTGTCTACGTGCACATGCAATTTGTTTTCCCAGTTCGAAAATATCAGAATAGGTGTTGTGCTGAGATTTTCCTTTAGGATGTCGAACGCTTTATCACACTCTGGCATCCACTGGAACACTTCTGATTTATTTAGTAGATTTTCGAGGGGTGCAATAATGTTTGCATACATTCTGATAAACCTGTGATAGTACCCTGTGTGCCCCAGTGTGGAGCACAATTATTTAGCACTCGTAGGTGGGGGCATGTTCAGAATAACTGGAACTTTGGATGGGTCTACCAATACTCCTTCTCGACATACTATGTGGCCTAACAAATTTCCATGTGGCACACAAAATATACACTTTCCGAGGTTCAAAGATATATGCAATTCCCTACATCTATCAAACATTAGACGTAATAGCGCTATATGTTCCTTGAGAAAACTATATACAGTCCAATCATCCATATAAACTTCTATAAACTTGTGAATAAATTCTCGGAAAGCTGCTATTACAATCCAAGAAAAAACTGCAGGGGCATTCTTTAGGCCGAAGGGCATCACATTGTATGCAAATGACCCCCATTATGTTATGAATGTGGTCTTTGTAGAAATTTCAATACAATTAATGTATTTCCTGTGATTCCCCTGATCTAACAATTATATGCCATTGTTAAATACATAATCGCTTCTACTATTAATCTTGCGGAAAATTAAACCACGATCACAAAGTGAAATATCAAGAACACATAACACAAAAGTTTTACCAGGAAAGCGTAAAGCTAAAAACCCCACTATCATATATTATGTATATCATAGATCATGAAACAATCTCATACAAAAATCTAATCCAAGATCTCTCAGTACAATACAATCATCTCACACTGTCATACAAAACTCAGCAAATACATATGCCAATTTTTGTGTCCAGACAGTCTGCCTCCTCTGCACAATCCCTGCAATTGGAATTCTCACAATGAATTCAAATTACCTAGTTGTCACATGCTCATAAGCATATGCAATGCATGTGTCATTGCATGAGTGCACTTCACTCAAATCACAATTGATAGCCAAACTGTCCCTTTCACCTGTTATCTCAACTGGGTCACCATTGGATCTGACATGCATGTAGTTAACYGTGGCAAATCTTCAGTTGCATGTGAGTTCACTGATTGTGAATTAATGAATAATTAATTCACTGAACTCTCACTAGTGCAAGTTTAGTTACAACTAGTACAACTGAGCTTAACTCACTTAACTACACTTATAATTCTGTTACAACGCCAAATCACTCAGTTATAAATGAGATAGTACATTAGTATTTATTGTCCAATTTATTTAAGCAAAAAGTAAATTAGACACATGTTTCTTGTTGACTTTTCAACAATCTTCTTTTTGTCTTCTTCAACAATCCTCACTTGGTGATACCCCAAAAATCTATCTGTAAATGAGTAGGATTCTTTCCCCGCAATTTGTTCTAGCACCGCGTTAGTAAAAGGTGTTGGGAAAGGGTCATGCACATAGGAAGAGTTAAGGCTTCTATAGTATACACATAGCCTAATGTCCTCTATACCTTTGTTGCTCTGGATGACTATTGGGCTAACCCATTCTGCTTCTTCCACTTGAAAAATAAGTCCAGCCTCAAGCATCTTGTCTAGTTCCCTCTTAACCTTCTATTTCACTCTGGGGTTAAGGCGATATGGTCTATGCCTTACAGGCTTTGATCTTGGTTTTAGTTCAATTTTCATCTCTCCCATAGCTCCTTTAATCCCTTTTAGTTTTGAGAATGTCTTTGGGAATACGTCCTCATACTTCTGCAACATGCTATGTATTTCTTGGCTAGTTTACTCATCCCAGTAATCTCCTACCAAAGCTATCTTAGGTTGCTCTGTAGTTCCTATATTGAATTTATGCAACTTCAATGGATAATTATAAGAACTATCATTCTTGCTGGGTATGGTGTTCTGAATCTCTCTGCTTCCTTCTGTTTCCTTAATGGATAAGTTTCTCAATTCTTCTAAATCATCCAGGTTTTCCAAATCCTTCTCAATCTTATAACATTCTATAGGTGTCTTGTCTGTGTCTAGGTGAATGTTAGAATGAAGTGCTTGGCTATGATTTTCACATACCACTGGGTCTGATTTCCGTTCACCAACATCGATAAAAATGAATTCTTTAATTCTTTGCAGGACTATCTTAAGCTCAAGGTACTTACTTGTAAAGGAGAAGTCCTTGCAAAATTGATCTGCCAACGTTTTCCAGTCGCTAGTCTGTCTTCTGGTTTCTTCATGCATGTACCAAGATTTAAGAATCAAACCTAGTGAATGGGGAAAGACTTGAACCCACAAGCGAGATGGTATTTCCGCAACTTGCCACTGTCTCACACATTGTTCACTGTGTGCTTTAGGATCCAACTGTCCATTGGAAAATTGCGCAACTTGGAAATCCATCCACATCTCTGATTCCAACTGCTCCGTATCTTGAAATCTATATTGGATAGCTTGCTTCACATCCTCCCAGTTCTTAATCAAGGCTTTGTGACTAGTCCACCATCTAGAAGGGATGTCCTAGAGGGCTAAGTCCAGAACCAAAATCCTTTGATCCTCCGCTATCTTTTCTTCCATGCTCACCAGAAAAATGTCAAGTTCCAAGGTATGATTGTATATCAGTGTTCTTTGACCTCGATTCCGACCCATGTAGTTGCTCTGACAATTGCGCATCTTCTTGAAAATCTTTCATATGAACCTTGCTGCCAACTGTCAAATGCTAGTTCTGAATCTTCATCCGCCGAGTGTATGCTCCTCCAACTTACCGATCCATTAGTAGTAGGATTTATGTAGTCTTCTCTCATTCCTGATGTTACAACATATAACTGATCCAAGTCTTCTGCTTCCATATTTTTGTTCGTTGGCTCTGTGTATCGAGGGCCTACATACAGATCCAAGGATTGAACTAATTTTATTCCGTCTGCCTCAAATGTCATAGTGTCTCTCTTTAGGTCAATCATCGCATAGTTATCATAAGCCAAATCAATACCAAGTAGTGCAGGATAAGGGTCCTTCTCCCCCATGATTTCGATCACCTCAAAATCAACTACAATCTTTACTCCCGCAACATCTATTTCCACATTCTCTAGTCTTCCTATTGGAAAAATACAGTAATGATTGGCCATTCTTAACTGGATTGGGGAATATGTCAACTGGGGTTTCCCTAAAGCTTCCCAAGTCTTTTTAGGCAGTATGTTAACATCGGATCCTAGATCTAACATAACATCCTTAATATCAAACTCATCTAGCTGGGCTGCTAATCTAAACTCTTTTCTAGTTTGTATTTTCCTTCTTTGCACTCTCTGAGTATTCTTCTAAGGAAGACTAGTCCTTATTCTATTTTCTGGAGATTCTTCTGTTCCTAGGACTAGGTACAGGGCATTGTGCAACTTTTCTGTCAGCTGGTCGTTCCCAAGAATATCAGAAAATAATTGAAACCAAAGGTCAACTACATTTTGTGACTGTTCAGGTTGTCTCATCGGGACTACGAGGTTTCAAGGTGCAGGGGGTGAAGCAGGGACTTTCACGACCTTAGGATAAACAATAGGCTGAGGGGGTTTTTATTCCATCTCCGGGTCAGTGATACTATGGAATACTTCTATTGCATTTTTAAAGAATAGCTTCTATTTCAGAGGGTCATACTTGTCCTCCTTAGGCGATGTTTTCTGGATCTGAGGTAAATTATCAGTATCTGGACCAGTCTTTGTTCCTCCTCGAGTAACGATATTAAGGTTGGGTATCTGTCCTCTAATGAATCTCTTTATCTATGAAATTATAAAATTAGTTCCTCGTTGACGTACCCAATCTTCCCATTTTGCAATTAGCTATGGGAAGTCTTTAGTTGCATGCCCATTGGTTCTGTAGTGAGAGCACCATGGCCACCTCGAGTGAGGACAATCTCTAGCCATGTGGCATTTCTCATCATAGTTGTAACATCTACTTGGTCCTCTTCCCCCGATTCTTCCTCCTCTGAAGTCTCCTCCAGCTCCACCTCCTCGACCTCTTCCTGGTCCTTGAGTGGTTTCATTCACCTTGAATGATGTTCGATCCAGTCTGTCCGCAAGTGCATGCAATGATCTACACTGATTTGTAGCATGTGTGGTAGATGTGCAAAACTCACAATGCATAGTATTAAGTACTGTTGAATACTTTTGAATAATGGGGCACTGTCTTGGCCCATGCCCATGGATTCAAAAAATCTCGCAATACTCAATTGACGATGATGCTTGTTTACCTGGAAAAGTATGACACATGGTTGGGGTATGGAATGGTAAATTCGTGGATACTTGCACAACTCCTCTTGTGGGTCCTGGTGAGGGTCCCATTGGATTCTGAGGATGTCCCATTCCCCTCATCCGTGGACACTCGTTCACTAGATGTCCTTCTGTGTAGAATTCGGTACACCAGAGTTGCGATCGTCCTGGTCTGGGTATCGTCAATTCTTGAATATTCTCTATAAGATCTTACATTTGTCCTTGTAGTTGCACCAAATTTGCATCTACGGGGGGTTTGGTCACTCTCAGGCTCCCCAGATATCCTTCCATGGCTTCAATCTTTATTGATTGTTCCAAGGCATCTGTCAAGGTGGCTATCCGCTGTTGCCTTAACGTAATCCGTATCAGAGGTAGCAATCCCTAGATATACCATTCTCTTTGGTGTTCCTCATGAATTGGATGCGCTAACCTCCCTATAACATATTTAAACTTCTGACTATATTCCTAGGCCGATTCACCTTCCCTTTGTTGAATTTCGTGCAACTCAGACAAAGCCTTTTGTTCTGACTGAGGTAGCTTAAATTCCGCTATGAATTTTGTTCGTACCTGTTCAAGTGTGAACGATTGTCCTTACACTCCTGGCTCAATATCCTTCATGTACCATTTGAGAGCATGACCTCTCAAGGTAGTCTGGAACTCAACCAATTTATTTGCGTCTAGAGTCCCCCTGGACCTCCAGATTGCTTCGCATAAGAACCAATGCTGCTCAACATCCTCGTCTCCCTTACCCCAAAATTTTGGGTATCAATCAATCAAATCTCCCACATTACCAACCATTTCTGATGTTACTTCTCCTACCAAGATAAAACCTAACGGTCCTAGTTGTGATCTACCAGGGGATCCCAATATCCTCCTAGTGTTCGTGCTTCTCAGTTGTGATTGACTAACAGACTGTAATGGAACATGAAAAGCACAAGAAGGTAGTATATAATTTACCACTTGTATAGAAGATACTTGGGGTATGGTTGATTTGGGGCTGGTTCCAGTGGCTTCAGGGTAGGTTTCTTTGTTATGGGGGGTCTCGTTCTCATCCTCTGGAGTGGTCTCTTCAGCTGGATTCCCGATCTTTCCTAGCATCAGGGCTGGATATCTCTCTCTTCTTCAATATCCATGCCGACTTCCTTTTTCCATGTTGCTACACCTTCTTCTTCTTCTTGTCTACCCTCTTGGGGACTTCTTTCTCTTTGCACTTCTCTCTCATTTAATCTTTGACTGGCCAGTCTTTCTTATCTTCTCATCTTTCACAACTCTTCCATCTATCCATCCTTGAATTCTCTTGGTCTGACTTCTTTCTGCAAATTCTCGGACTATTTCACTGCTTTCTTTATCTTACCACGCCACCACTTCTCAACTATGGCGGCTCTTTTCAAGGCTCACTCATCCCTCGAGTCCATTTCTTGCTACTCCCTTGGTTGTCAAAGAACTCTCTCCCCTCTCTCAGGCCATGATTCCACCCCAAACTCACCCCACCCCAAGTGAGGGTGTTTAAACTGCCATCTCAGTCTGGGACATAGTCAACATCCCCTCCTCCATCAAGAAAACCTTAATCCATAGGGGGATTTCTCTCAACAGTCTTCCCCTTGCGTCTTTCTTGAAATCTGCTTCTTCCCGTGAAGAAGATTGATGATTCTCATCTGCAAACTCGATAATGTATCCTTCTAATGTTGTATTGACCCAAAAATGGATCGCTCGCATTATCAGACAATCCAGTCGATGAAGCGCTACAATATTTTCTGTATTCTAAGCATAGGTCTTCTTGGATCATTCTTGGAATTCCAGATCTTCTTAGAGCCTATCTATCCAATGGAAAAGTTCTTCCAAAAAATTAACCCAAAATATCTGATACTAGTCACTCAATCTTTCTGAGTAAAAGACAACCTCTCGTGTATCTTTCACAGATTTTCCTCTCAGCTTCACTTCTTTCCATATGAAGGAGTCATAGTTTCTCTCCCACCACTGGCAAATATTGGATCGAGGAATCCATGGAAGCATTCTCCCTATAGGTTCCCTTTTAACACAGGTCCCGGAAACAAAACCATTTTGTTGGCGGAAACAAAACCAAGGTCCTTCTCAGGTTACCAACAAAAGGTACCAATTAGTCTAGAGAGATGACATTTTCATCTTCTCCAGAGAGAAAAAGTCTCACCCAAAGTGCAACCAAGACAATAAGATATGGAAGGGAAAGGAGAATAATTAGGCAGGTTTCCAAAATCTTCAAGATTCACCATAACTTTGCGCAAGATGAACTAACCAAAGAACATATCTGAACTCATTCATAACTAGTAATAGAGACAACGAAGTTGCGACAACATTTACACACAGTTATAGTGTATTGATCTTATCAGACATAAATAAGTAAAGTTAAGAGATGATTCATAATCATAAACAAAGAATTACACAGAATATTTCAAAATTTCAGGTCCTTCCATATATATTATCCAAAGAGATTTCGAGATACAATTTGGTAGATACAAGTCATTACTCTATTGCAAGATTTATGCCTGCAGACTCATTTCTCAGAGCTCTATCTACACTTTTCCAAAAATGGATATGAATTACAATCACATAACCTACATGGAGTAAATGATAATCAGTCTACACCCTCTACGCCATCTACCCATCTATATAAGCTAACCCTTTACAATCATATACATCTCATATATATAGGCTGACTGGGATCTTCTGGATTTAGACTTCACATGCTTTCTTTTTCTTGTTCTGTTGTAACTTCTTTTGCCTTGCTGGTGTTGTGCTGCCCCTCTTTTCAACCGTTTTCTGTTTCTTTGCTTACTCCACCGTCCAAATCCTTTGTGGCTTACGCAACTTGTGTTTGAACAAAATTGCGCAACTTGTGTTTTAAGAAAAGGGCTGGGAAATGAGTCTTGATGATGATAAATGGTTGCTAGAGACTTGAGTACTTGCACAAAAGTGTTACACCTACCTGAGACAAGACACACAATCAAGATACAAGCCCAAAAATCAAGTGGACTAGAAAGTGAATCTTGTTGTCCTATATTGAAACAATAAACAAGAATATATATCAACAATAATAAGAACTATTTATTGTATATTTAACCATCAAAATTATCAATTAGTTGTTGGACAATGAAGCACTAAATCAATAGACAACTTTCCAATATTCAAGCACAAATTTTGATGGTAAAAGAGGGGTGTTAGATAATGTTTCCAGAGAATTATTGTAATAGACAAGTGGATTTAGAAAATATTTTCTACAACAACAAATTCCTACTATGAAAATTGACAAGTAAACCATAAAAAAGATAGACAATGAGTAGTAGAATAAAATACAAGTTTACAAGTAATTTCCACGATTGAAAAGCAAGTTAAAATGAGAGATTGAATGTGTTTTTCTGCGGCCCTAATGGTTCTATATTTTAGTTGATTATAACAAGAGAAATACTAGGCCAATCAAGACGCCTTAGTGGATTTAGCAAGCTTAATACACCAAGAGAAATTTCCAACCTGAACGATTTCAATATCTCTCAAAATCACATGTACCAATGAGAGCAATTTATATCTCCAAAGTAAAATTATATTAGTGCCTTGCCAAAGTGGGTTATGGAGTCTTCTTGTATTAGGTTAGGTCTACTACTTCTCAAGGGGTGTAAGCCCTTTTACTCCCTTGAGAAAGTAACCTTAACAAGGTAAATCTAGGAGGGTGTAAGCCCTTTTACTCCTCCTAGAAACCTTTGCATACACTTATCCAATCAACAACAATGATAACTTGGTGGAGGGTATAAGCCCTTTTATTCCTCCAAGGATCTAACCAAGAACAACCATGAAACAAGAAATAAGTGTTGATGTTTGGACAAAACCATGAAGACATTCTCTTAGAATAATAATTAATAATATAATTATTGATTATTAAATATCATATATAATAAGTAAATGATAATAATAAATAGTTATTGATTATTCAAGGAATGCATCCTTTCATGGATGGTCACAATATGTTCCCTATATATGGAACACTCATCATTGTAATAATATATCTCATATGAAGAAAAACAACATGGTATCAGAGCGGGACTGGGCTTGACTCCTTCACAATAGGGCCCAAGAAAATGGGAGTAGAGTAAAATGTCGAGAGTGTTAAATTTATGGGGTTGTTACAATCTCTATGTACAACATATTTACTTTTTTACTCCTATCTAAATTATAGAAATAATTCCATAAATTACCTAAATATGAGGAATGTAATGTGTATTTACTTCTACCTATATTTATGCAAAGAATGGCATGAATTTGTTGAAATTACTAATACAACTGAGAGGGGGGGGTGAATCAGTTGTCTTTGAGCTTAAACAATGTTAACAATATTAAAACATTCTTAATCTTTCTTCAAGTGATCATCAACATTATACAACATATGGACAGTAAAAGTAAAATACATCAGTCACACACAAGGTATACACAGAGACAGATTTTCACGAGGAAACCCATAAAAGGAGAAAACCTCTTCTTCTTCGAAATGATAGGCAGTCTTTTAATTTCTGTACATCATCTTTAATTGAGCACCAACTCAATGTGAGGCTGCTAACTCTGTTTTACAAGCTGCAACTTGTTTGAGAGCACCAAATTTCTAGTTTCTCTAGCACCCACTAGAAGGAAGCACCAACTCCCTCGTTCTCTAGCACCCACTAGAAGGAAGCACCAACTCCCTATATGTTCCAGCACCAACTGGATGGAAGCACCAACTTCCAATTACACAGGCTCCAACCTGTATAACAGAGAACAATTGTTCTCCCTTGCACCACCCTGCCACCCTGGTTACTCTGGTTGCAACCAGATGGAAGATACAACTTCCTGTGTTCAAGCTCCCACTTGAACCTTTGAGGAAAACAGTCCTCCTGAGCACCTACCAACCTCCCTATAACATAAATGAACATATAAACATTCAACTACATAGATACATCAATTCTTACCAATCTTTCTTTGTTCTGTACATCTGGTCATCTTCTAACTGTTCTGCAATTCATTTCTTCATCTGTCTGTTCAGCAGGTCTGCTCTGCATCAACTTATTCTGTCATTCTGCTCTTCTTCAACTTGTTCTGTTATTCTTCTCCACGTTTCATCTCACATTGCACATATGCTCAGTCTCATCCTGCACATCCTCTCGTTTTCCTTTTCTTACAGTTTCATTCTTTTCTCCTACAGAACAACCAAAACCACACAGTCTGTCTCATTTTCTTTTAAACACACCTCCACAGCGGTTACACTTCGCATTTCCTTAGGCAAAAGAAAGACAACTGTCCTAGCAACTGAAACGCCAACTGATTGGCAATCATGAGTCTGTTTCGCTAACAGATTCGTAACTGAGTAGTTAACTGTGAGAGAGAACAGTGACCCTCCGATCATATTCCAACTTATCTGCTCCGTTGGATGAACTTTATTGATATTGCCTTTAAATCGGGTTTCGGCATTTTGGCAATCCTGTGCTGAGTATCTCGACACTTCATTTAGCAATCTACGAAGTTCCAATACATAAATTTTCTTCACTAGCTCCTTCCCCAATATGACTATGGTCATAACCAAGCGCTTATGCAAAAAGCGCTTTCGCGATTTCTCATTTCGTGAATTTCAACACTATGCTCCGTTGACCCCAAGTCAGCGAAATTTCGATCACTTTTCACATGTCCTGTGATTCGATGGTCTAGATGTGATCTTGATTCAATGGTTACAATTGAATCGCGATTTCGCAATTTAGACATTCTTGTTGCATTGGGTTCTTTTCCTCTCCATGTCACGATTCGCGAAACTCCTATATGGAGTTAGGTCAACGGTCTAGATCTGATCTTTATTCAATGACTGCTATTAAATCACAATCTTACTTATCGCGAAATCGACATTCTTGTTGCATTGCTTACTTTCCACCCCATGTTGCGATCCCCAAAACTCCGATATGGAGTTAGATCAACGGTCCAGATCTAAGCTTGATTCAACGGCTGCGATTGAATCGCAATTTTGCATATCGCGAAATCCTGCATTTTTTACTTGCCTCTCCATGTTGCGATCTCCGAAACTCCGATATGGAGTTAGATCAACAGTCCAGATCTGAGCTTGATTCAACGGATGCGATTGAATCACAATTCCGCATATCGCGAAATCCTGCATTGTTTACTTGCCTCTCCATGTTGCGATCCCTGAAACTCCAATATGGAGTTAGATCAACGGTCCAGATCTGAGCTTGATTCAACGGCTGCGATTGAATCGCAATTTCGCATATCGCGAAATCGACATTCTTGTTGCATTATTTCTTTGACATCTCCAACACGCGATCCTCGAAACTCCGACATGGATTGGAATCAACGGTCCAGATCAAAGCTTGATCTGACGACTCAGATTACATCGCGATTTTGCATATCGCGATATCGGGATTCCTGATGTTAATAATCTTTGACATGTCCAGCTCACGATCCTTGAAACTCCGACACAGACTGGAATCAACGGTCTAGATTCAACCTTGATCTGACGGCTCATATGAAGTCGCGATTTTGCAGATTGTAATTACGCCCACTTCTCCTTGTACCTTAAAGAACGTGCGGGTTCTTCTTGATCCAACGGTGGTCGGATCCTGCGCTTGGATCTAACGCTTGAGATCTGTCCTCCTCTTCAATGATCTCTTCTTGTCTACATTCATATCTTTCCTGGTCGTGTTTCCTTTGATCATTCGATCTTCCCGAACTTATGCATGCTACTTGCCATCAATGACAAGCATTCAATGTCTGTTAAATATTTGCCAACAATCTCCCCCTTTGGCATTGATGGCAACACAAGCACCCACATGCATTCAGACTCGACTCTCCTCCTGAACTCTTTTCTCCCCTTTTGACATCAATGTCAAAGAAGAAACACTCTTCCCCTGATCTGTTGCAAAACATACTCCCCCTGTCGACTATAAGCATTTTGGAAATACACCAGATATTCAATAAGTACTCCCCCTGACCAGGTGAACAGATTAGACACCAGAGATTATAACCCCCAACTTTTGACGAAGATATCCAAAAGGGGTCCCTGCTAATGGTTTAGTAAAGATATCATCAATCTATTCTGTAGAAGGTATATAATTCAGTTGAACAATTCTGTTTGTAACTTGTTCTCTAAGAAAATGGTACTTGATTGGAATATGCTTAGTCTTGGAATGAAGAACATGATTCTTGGAGACACTAATGGCACTGGTGTTATCACAATGAATTGGAATGGGATCAATGTAATTTACCTTCATATCTGCAAGAGTTTGTATCATCCATAAAATTTATGTGCAACAAGTAGCAAAAACAATGTATTCTGCCTCTATAGTGGATAATGAGATGGATCCTTGCTTTTTACTAAGCCATGCAACTAATGAGTCACCCCAAAATAATGCTCCTCCACTAGTGCTTTTTCTCTCATCAACACAGTTTGCCCAGTCTGCATCTGAATAAGAAGTTAACTGGAAATTCTGATTTCTAGGATACCACAGACCATAAGTCATTGTTCCCTTCAAATATTTAAATATCCTTTTTACAGCTACCAAATGTCTTTGTTTAGGAGCAGACTGAAAACGACCTACCATTCCAACAACTTGCATTATATTAGGACGGGATGCTGTGATGTACAAAAGACTGCCTATCATGGAGCGATATGTCCTTTGATCAACATCAGGTGAGATATCATCTTTACTCAGCTTGCAACCAACCACCATAGGTGTGCTAACTGTAGAGGAATCTTCCATCTGAA
>ML781476.1:889137-931485 GCA_009831015.1 Picea engelmannii | reverse complement strand
CTGCCACCCTGGTTTCTCTGGCTGCAACCAGATGGAAGCTACAACTTCCTGTGTTCAAGCTCCCACTTGAACCTCTGAGGACAACAATCCTCCCGAGCACGTCCCAACCTCCCTATAACATAAATGAACATATAAACATTCAAATACACAGATACATCAATTCTTACCAATCTTTCTTTGTTCTGTACATTTGGTCATCTTCTAACTATTCTGTAATTCATTTCTTCCTCTCTCTGTTCAGCAGGTCTGCTCTGCATCAACTTGTTCTGTCATTCTTCTCTTCTTCAACTTGTTCTGTTATTCTGCTCTGCATTTCATCTCACACTGCACATATGCTCAGTCTCATCCTGCGTATCCTCTCGTTTTACTTTTCTTACAGTTTCATTCTTTTCTCCTACAGAACAACCAAAACCACACAGTCTATCTCATTTTCTTTTATACACACCTCCATGGCGGTTACACTTCACATTTCCTTAGGCAAAAGAAAGACAACTGTCCCAGCAACTGAAATGCCAACTGATTGGAAATAATGAGTCCGTTTCGCTAACAGATTCGTAACTGAGGAGTTAACTGTGAGAGAGAACAATGACCCTCCGATCATATTCCAATTTATCTGCTCCGTTGGATGAACTTTATTGATATTGCCTTTAAATCGGGTTTCGGCATTTTGGCAATTCTGTGCTGAGTATCTCGACACTTCATTTAGCGATCTCCGAAGTTCCAATACAAAACTTTTCTGCACTAGCTCCTTCCCCAATATGACTATGGTCATATCCAAGCGCTTATGCAAAAAGCGCTTTCGCGATTTCTCATTTCGTAAATTTCAACACTATGCTCCGTTGACCCCAAGTCAGCGAAATTTTGATCACTTGTCACATGTCCTGTGATTCGATGGTCCAGATGTGATCTTGATTCAATGGTCCAGATGTGATCTTGATTCAATGGTTACGATTGAATCACGATTTCACGATTTCGGCATTCTTGTTGCATTCGGTTCTTTGCCTCTCCATGTCGCGATTCGTGAAACTCCTATATGGAGTTAGGTCGACGGTCCAGATCTGATCTTTATTCAACGACTGCTATTAAATCGCAATCTTACTTATCATGAAATTGACATTCTTGTTGCATTGTTTACTTGCCACTCCATGTTGCGATCCCTGAAACTCCGATATGGAGTTAGATCAACAGTCCAAATTTGAGCTTGATTCAACAACTGCGATTGAATCACAATTTCACATATCGCAAAATCCTACATTGTTTACTTGTCTCTCCATGTTGCGATCTCCGAAACTCCGATATGGAGTTAGATCAACGGTCCAGATCTGAGCTTGATTCAACGACTGCGATTGAATCACAATTTCGTATATCGCGAAATCCTGCATTGTTTACTTGCCTCTCCATGTTGCGATCCCCTAAACTCCGATATGGAGTTAGATCAACGGTCCAGATCTGAGCTTGATTGAACGGCTGCGATTGAATCGCAATTTCACATATCGCGAAATCGACATTCTTGTTGCATTGTTTCTTTGACATCTCCAACACGCGATCCTCGAAACTCCGACATGGACTTGAATCAACGGTCTAGATCAAAGCTTGATCTGACGGCTCAGATTACATCGCGATATCAGGATTCCTGATGTTAATAATCTTTGACATGTCCAACTCGCGATCCTCAAAACTTCGACATGGACTGGAATCAGCGGTCCAGATTCAACCTTGATCTGACGGCTTAGATGAAGTTGCGATTTTGCAGATCGCAATTACGCCCACTTCTCCTTGTACCTTAAAGGATGTGCGGGTTCTTCTTGATCCAACGGTGGTCGGATCCTGCGCTTGGATCTAAGGCCTGAGATCTATCCTCCTCTTCAACGATCTCTTCTTGTCTACATTCAGATCTTGCCTGGTTGCGTTGCCTTCGATCGTTCGATCTTCCTGAACTTATGCATGATACTTGACATCAATGACAAGCATTCAATGTCTGTTAAATATTTGCCAACAGAATTATGGAGGAACAATTTAACAAAGTCAAATGCTATGTGGATGGATTATAACCAAATTATTCTTTGGTTAGTTATAGAGGTATTCTCCAACTATTTACAAGAAAGAAAATTGAATTTAATTTTAGATTTAATTTTTCAAAGAGATGTTTTTTTTTTGGATAAATCTAATATTACTATAAAAAGACACTTGAAATACACATCAATAGACACACACATTTTCTCTCTCTCACACGTGGGATAAGTGATCTAAGGAAGAGACTGAGAAGTTGAAATTTTATGACTTATTGATGTTCTAGTGTTTACTAAAGTAATATCGTATATGTTGGCACAGGGGCACACCCATGGTTCAACGCTTCAACAACGCACCAACAAAACCCTAACTACCGGCCCTTTCGACAACATCTGCGAAGCATATGAAGTCTCACCCGAGGTAGAGGTAGGGGTGGTTGTAGGACTCCAATGTATGCAACCTTAGCTGGGACACATCTATGTGATTAAAATATCTTATCAGAGCACTTAGCGGTTATCATTAATTATTACTCATCTTTTGTCTACAACGCAGATAAACCCTAATTACAACGCATCGCAGTATTCAATGAGATTCAACACATTCAAGCATTAAGCACATCAACATAGATCAGATATAACATCTTATTCACATTATTAGGCACTAAGCTATCATATTCATCTAAGCATACATCATTGCACTAAGCTATCATATTCATCTAAGAATACATCATTGCACTAAGCATTAATCATATGAACCATAAAGAAACCATAATGCACAAAGCAAACACAACATGTGATATACGTGGTTCACCCCCAGCCTGGGGCTACGCCCACCAACTCTTCTTCTCTTTATTGTCTTCTGTCAATATTCTACATGCACAGAGCCACAAGATCCTACTCCGCATAGGACACGAGATTTGTGCACACCTCACTAGATCCTCCTTTCCTGAGCTAGGTTACAACACAAACCATTTACAACTATTACTTGCACTTATCACATTTGGCCTTCACTTTCTCTTAGAACCTAGCATCACACCCTTCACACCTACTTACATCGCCCAACTTTCTATTTATACATTACAAAATGGGCCTAAAATGGGTAAACCCATGGGCCGACATCCCCATACCTGTTACATAATCCCTAATCCCAAAAATTCCCTAAAAGGGGTCGAGATCACGTGATCTTTACTTTGACTTGCGCTTCGCCTTCGACAGCCTGTCGAAGTCCCAAAATAGGTCAAACCTGACCAAGGATCTCCAAAACTTGGTCAAGGGCCAACATGCCCGCAACACTCACCTGTGACTCGTACCGAGTCACTCTGATTTGGGTAGCTCTACTTCAAAATCCTGAAGCCTGGCTCAAGCTGCTTCGACCTGCTGCTGTGCCAGGGCTTCCTGCTCGATGAACTCTTGAAGAACTACCTCGTTCACAAGTCCCTCTAAGTGCTATTCAACTGAAGTGACTACCTGTTCTAGCTCTGCTCCTGATTCTTCAATTTCTTCGAACAATTGGCAAGTTGCATCCTGGACTGGCTAGAGCCTCTGAGTCACTTCCATGACTTTGCTCTGTATGGCATGGACGTGCTGTTGAACAGTGCACTGTTCCTGGGATCATTTCATTCTCTCAAATAATGACAAGAGCTTCAACTGTGCCTGTACCTTTGCTACTTGCTGCTTTGCCTCCTGGAGCTGTGACTCCAGTGTCTTCAGTTCATGGTCCTTAGTAAGTCTCTCATAAGTCTGTGCACTTATACTGCTAAGATGTTGACATTCCAAAGCTAATGCTCTGATCCTCTCAACTGCACTCCATGCAGTGGCTTCTCTTTGGTCTCACACGTCCTGCATATTATCTTGTACTGTTTGTAGCTCTTGATATGCTATTCTATGTTGAAGCTGCTGGATGGATTTAACAAGCTATGCTACTTGATGCTCCACTGGAACTGTTTGTGTAACACAAGCCCAATGCTCCAACTCCTGAATTTTGAAATGATGAGATATTAACTCAAGATACCAACGAATCCCGTTGATCCAGATCCAACAGATACTATTCCTCCTGGGCTTGTGAGCACTGAAAGGTTATCAACCTTTTCCTTTCCACTGATCTACTAGATCTAACGACTCACAGAATTTTGGTATTCCTCCCTCCGAGAAGTTCCACCGCCTGTTCATATTTTCAATGGATCCAAGCCAAAGGACTTGGTGTTAATTATTCTGGGGTCAACCTATGTGAGGTGACTTCAACCTTCTGCTTTTCTTCAAATCCCTCAAAGTCTCTATCCCTTTCTGATCTTGGCTTCTACCCCAAACTCAAGAATTCCTAGGGTTATTTGCACGCACTCCTTGTGGAACTCACGATAACCTTTGATTATCTGACGTCTTCCTCTTCTCTGCACTCCTTGCAACATAAATCCTTCAACCCCTCACTTGGGTTGGAAAAGTATAAGACTTCAACCTGCCTGCACACTCCTTGCACGACTCTGTTCTATACTCGCACTTCTGCTAGTATGAGAACGACGATATCTCTCCTGATATTTTCTGAGCTAAAACTCAGAACCTATCAACACACACTTTGCGTGACCTTCACTGCACCCCTTGCAAGAATTCTCAGGACAAGAAACAATTGAAACTCATTCTCTCACTCTCAAAGACTTCATACATTCAATCATGAAATCATACATACACAAAGCATTGAAACAAATGCATAACAAATCATATACGAAAACTGTAAACATACCATTAAGAGATGCAAACAATGATCACCACAACACCATGAAACTGAATTAAATCCTTTTCATATTAATTCTAGTGCTTCTGTACATGGGTTCAATAGAAAAAACTATCTACTTATACAACCTTTTGTTATTCCCTTCTCTCCTATTCTCTTGCTCTACAACTCTTTAATTCTTACAATGAGAATCATCCTACAATACATGCGAGGGAGCTTTCTAGAGTTTTCCTTCCTACACTCTAAGCTATCTAATCGAAATAAAAGCTACACCTACTTTACATTTAATACAATAAATGCCTCCAACAAACAAATGAGAGAAATTGCTCAAGATCTGCATTACAACTCAAAACATAAATGCGAATGCATCCTTTCAAGATATTACATTAATGTCTTATCCTTTCAAATTCAAAACGCTTTCAAAATGTGCGCTGGTGCATATCCAGCTGTCCTCTGCTCTTGCGCTTGCTTTGCTGGCTTGCTTACGATAATCCCACATCATACTCCTCTGGCTGAAAAATTCATGAACTCCTGCACCGTCTGTCCATGTTTTTGGATCTCCACTTCGCTTTCCCAACTGCAATCCTCAATCATGCGTCCTTTCCATTTGACCAAATATTCAAAATATGTCTTTCTCCGGGTCTTTTTGCTAACTCTCTGATCAATGACCTTTTCCATCTGCGGCCTTTCAACTACAAGCATGTGTTTGACCCATTGAATTTGTTTCTGATTCTCTTCTCCTTTGGCTTCATCCATTCTATAAGGATACATATATGCTACATTGAATATGGGTGATATGCCCACATCATCTGGAAACTCTATCTCATAAGAATTTTCTTCGAATTTCCTTATGATTTTACACAACCCTATCTTTTTCATATTCAGTTTATTATACGTTCCCCTTGGGAACCTTTCTTTTCTCAGGTGCTTTAAGACTAATTCTCCCACTTCGAACTGAAGTTCTCTTCTATGTTGATCTTCTCTACACTTATATTCCTGGTTGGAATTTTGCAACCGCTCTTTGATCTTACTATGGAGCTCTTGCATCTCTGTTGCAAATTATTCCGCTCCAACACTTATGAACTTGCTCTACTATAAGTCTCTCAACTCAGACACTCCCCTTGGCTTCATTCCATACATTATCTCCTGTGCACATGTTAGATGAATCTTTATATGAGAATTCCGCTTGTGGAAGAATCTGATCCCACTGACTATGATGTTCAACGAATAAACTCCTCAACAAATCCCCTAAACTTTGATTTACTACCTTAGTCTGTCCATCCGTTTGAGGGTAATAGGCTGAGCTAAAAGATAAATTAGTCCCTATCTTCTTCCACAGTGTCCTCTAGAAATGACCAACAAATTTGGTATCCCTGTCTAAAACAATACTCTTGGGTAAGCCATGAAGTCAAACAACTTCTCTTAAAAATAGGTTTGCAATGTGTGTTGCATCACTGGTTTTCTGACATGGAATGAAATGTGCCATTTTTGAGAATCTATCGACTACCATGAATATGGAATCACAAACTCTCTGTGTCCTTGGAAATTCTAACACAAAATCCATGCTTACCTCATCCCATGACCTCTCTAGTACCGTCAATGGTTGATATAATCCTGTATTCTGTCTTTTCCCCTTTGCGTGCTGGAAAATTCGACATTTGTTAAAAAATTTCTTGACGTATGTCCTCATCCCTAACCAATAATATAAACTGTTCAGATGCGTAAATGTTTTGTCATGGCCGAAATGTCCAGCCAATCCTCCACTATGTTTTTCCTTCAGAAGATTCTGTCTCATAGAAATCTTCGGGATACACAACTGATTTCCTTTGAATAATAATCCATCCTGGATTAATTATTCAATCCATTGGCTTTTGTCTCTCAGAACAGGATTCTCACATGCTTCATAAGCGTCCCTGAAATCTGAATCATCCTTGTACATATCCTTAAGGTTATCAAAACCTAAGGTCTTCACTCAAAACTCCTGCAGAATCAAACATTTCCTGCTCAATGCATCAAAAACCTTGTTGGCAGTCCCAGAAATGTGATTTATAACAAAAGTAAAGTTTTTCATAAATTCAACCCATTTCGCATGTTTCTGGTTCAATTTTTCCGGTCTGGTTATGAATTGTAAAGCGTGATTGTCGTTATACAAAACAAACTCTTTCGGAACCAAGTAAATCCTCCATTTCTTCAACGCATGTATGACTGCATAAAACTCTTTATCATATGTGGAATATTTCATCTTGGCATCGTTCAACTTCTCATTGAAGTATGTAATCGATCTTTTTCTTCGCTTAAGACTGCTCCAACCGCAAACCCACTTGCGTCACATTTCACTTGAAAAGTATTACCAAATTCTGGCAGAACCAGAACTGCCTGTTCTGTTATCTTCTCCTTCAACAACTTAAAACTTCTCTCTGCTTCCTCTGTCTAATGAAAAGATTTATGTCTTTCCTTGACTGTGTCCATCATTGGTGCATAAATTCCACTAAAATTTATGGTGAACTTCCTATAAAAACCAACTAGTCCATGGGAGCTTATGACTTCAAAGATGTCCCTTGGCGATGACCATTCTTTGATTTCTTTTACCTTCTCAGGATCTATCTTCAACTCATTCGAAGAGATAAAAAAACCCAAATAAATGAGTTCTTTCTTCAGAAAAGATGACGTCTTCAGATTTATCAACAACTTCTCTTGCTGTAACCTCCTCATTAATAGAGTTAGGTGTTTCAGATATTCTTCTTTAGTCTTACTGAAGACCAGTATATCATCAAGATACACAATTACAAACTTCCTAATGAAATATTTCAAGACTTCGTTCATTAACCTCATGAAATTATTTGGCGCATTCGTCAAACCAAACGACATGACAAGCCATTCATAGATCCCTTCATTCATCTTGAATGCTATCTTCCATTCATCGCCTTCCCTCATTCTAATCTGATGATATCCGCTTTTCAAATCAATCTTTGAAAAAAACCTTGCTCCACTCAAGCAATCCATCAAGTCATCCATTCTCGGTAAAGGAAATATGTACTTGATGGTGATTTTGTTTATAGCCCTCGAGTCTATACACATTCTCCATCCACCATCCTTCTTTGGACTTAACACTGTTGGTACAACGTATGGACTCAAGCTTTCTCTTATCAACCTCTTGTCCATCAAATCCTGGACTTGCTTCTGAACCTCTTCATTCTCTTGCGGCGTCAATCTGTACGCTGCTTTTTTTGGTAAACTTGCTCCTGGTATAAGGTCAATGTGATGGCTTATACTTCTGATAGGTGGCAACGAACAAGGTAAATTGTCCACCACTATATCAACGAAATTATCCAACATTTCCTGAATTTCCTCCTGTAGATCATCTATTGAAGTACTGGTTAAAATGACTCTAGGTTTCCTAACCACAACAAACTGCATGTCTTCTTATTTCCTAACTTTATCAAGAAGTTCCTTCCCACTCATGAGAAGTATAGTGTTGCTTGCTTCTACTTTCACCTTCTTGTCTTCGATTAGCAACAACATATGTGTCCTACCATTATTCTCTAAGGTGTATGTGTTCTTTCTCCTATCATGAACAACATTTCTATCATATTGCCAGGGTCTTCCCAACAAAATATGTCAGACATCCATGGGAATAACATCACACAAAATCTCATCCTTGTAACCCCCTATGTTAAATTCAACTAAACATTGTTTAGTGACAGTTACCTGATGTCCCTTTTGCAACCACGAGAATTTATATGGGATCGGATGTGAAACTGTCTCCAATTCCAGCTTCTCCACCATTTCTGTGGATACTAGATTATTTGTGCTTCCACTGTCCACAATTACCTTGCATACCCTATCCTTGGTCTTGCAAGCAGTTCTAAACAGACTGTTTATCTGGATTGGATTCTCTGCCTCTTTCTCTGGTTTCAAGAGAATTTTCCTCATCATTAAGGATCTTCGGCCTTTTGCATCTTCTGCCTCAACATTTCACCTTTGCGCTTCTAAAATGTGAGCTCCACCTCCTCCATATCTTTTTCTATCAGTACATTCAAAATATTTGTGTCCCATATTTCCACAAACAAAACATTTTATCTCGCCTCCTCTGCCTCTGCCTCTTCCTCTTTCTTGTGGAAAAGTGTTCTTATCGACATACTGTCTTCCCTATGAACTTCCTCCTCTTTCTGGGTGATTCTGAGGTTTCTTTTCTTCACCCTTGGGATTCTTCACTCTATCCTAGGAAATTTCTTTGCCTCTACTATGACTTCTATCTTTGCCCCTTTGACCTTGCTTTTGGGTCAATTTTTCTTCTGCCTTCAGAGCAATCTGATAAGCATCTTCCACATTTATGATCGTCACCATGCTCATCTCATCCTGGATGTCATATCTCAGACCATTCATGTATCTGGCGACCTTTTCATCATCACTCTTGCGATGAGAATCTCTGATATTCAGTTGGTAAAGCTCTTTAGTGTATTCCCTCACTGTCATCCCCTTCTGTCTCAAATTCTGCATTCTTCGAAACAAGTTAATTTGATAGTCTTTGAGTATAAACTTGGCCTTCATTTTTTCTACCATCCTATCCCAACTTTTGATTCTTTGCTTTCCTTTGCGACACCTACTAGCCTACAATTCATCCCACCATAGTGGTGCATGCCCTTTCAATCTAGTGACAACATGTTTTACTTTCCTATCTTCTTCGATATCTTCATACTCGAAGTACTTATCCAGATCTCTAAACCAATCTAGTTGCTCCTCAACATCTAAGTTTCCTTCATACATCAGAATGTCCATTTTTTCTCTAGCCCGTATTCTTGCAACAACTCTGAATAGATGTTCCTCTGCAGTGTCTTAGACTACAACTTCTTCTTCGGCTCTAGCCTCATTTTCACTTTCAGCTTCATTGACATCTCATGTATCAGTAGCTCGTCTCTGTGCTGTCTCCATAACATCTAATCGAGCACGAAGTTCTCTCATTTCCCTTTCCACGGATGGATCGAGCATTGGTCTATCTTAACATCTTCTGGGCGACATTGTTCAAATCTGTTCCACGTAGAATTCAATTTACAACTTGCCTTTTGTCTCCTCCTGCCTACAAAAAGCAATGATTGTAAGCTCTGATACCACCTGACGCAACACCCCTACCTCAACAGGTTCTGCTTGACCTCTCGGTCTAAGGATCGTTCTTAATCTACCCTTGAGCTGAAATGGGTCTCGATTCCCAGCTGGAATCTTCACAATTGTAACCACAAGTCCTTCTTAGGAGCTATGCCTATGCAAACAATCACTAGGCACTAACTATTACCCACACAACCAACCAATGTGACCACAACCTTTATCTGAAAAAGTATTTTGCGAATCATGATTTCGGGGGTATTGACGTGATACAACCCCAACACTCCAGATCCACAAAACCCTGAAACCCGATGTGGGACCTCTCCCCAGGACCAGATCCGACGGTCTTGTGTCTCCTCCTTGATCGATGACCACGATTATGTCGCGACTTCGCGTTTCGCGATATCGAGACTATTTGTGTAACGCAAGCCCAATGCTCCAAATCCCAACTTTCGAAATGCCGAGATCTAAAATCAAGATACCAACGACTCTCGTTGATCCAGATCCAATAGATTCTATTCCTCCTGGGCTTGTGAGCGCTGAAAGGTTATCAACCTTTTCCTTTCCTTTGATCTACTAGATCCAACGGCTCACGGAATTTCGGTATCCCTCCCTCCGAGAAGTTCCACCGTCCGTTCAGATTTTCAATGGCTCTAAGCCAAAGGACTTGGCATCAATTCTTCTGGAGTCAACCTCTGTGAGGTGACTTCAACCTTATGATTTTCTTCGAATCCCTCGAAGTCTCTATCCCTTTTGAGCTTGGCTTCTACTGCAAACTCAAGAATTTCCAGGGTTCTTTGCGCGCACTCCTTGTGGCACTCATGATAACCTCTGATTATCTGACGTCTTCCTCTTCTGTGCATTCCTTACAACAAAAATCCTTCAACCCCTTACTTGGGTTGGAAAAGTATAAGACTTCAACCTGCCCGCGCACTCCTTGCACGACTCTGTGCTATACTCACACTTCTGCTGGTATGAGAACAACAATATCTCTCCTGAGATTTTTTGAGGTAAAACTCAGAACCTGTCAATGCACACTTTGCACAACCTTCACTGCACCCCTAGCAGGAATTCTCAGGATGAGAAACAATTGAAACTCATTCTCTCCCTCTCAAAGACCTCATACATTCAATCATGAAATCATACATACACACAACATTGAAACAAATGGATAACATAGCATATAAGAAAACTGTAAACATACCATTAAGAGATGCAAACAATAATCACCACAACACCATGAAACTGAATTAGATCCTTTTCAGATTAATTCCAGTGCTTTTGTACATGGGTTCAATAGCAACAATTATATGCTTATACAACCTTCTGTTCTTCCTTTCTTTCCTATTCTCTTGCTCTACAACTCTCTAATTCTTACAATGAGAATTGTCCTACAATACATGCGAGGGAGATTTCTAGAGTTTTCTCTCATACACTCTAATCTATCTAATCGAAATAAAATATACAACTACTTTACATTTAATATAATAAATGCCTCCAACAAAAAGATTAGATAAACCGCTCAAGATCTGCATTACAACTCAAAACATAAATGCGAATGCATCCTTTCAAGACATTACATTAGTGTCTTATCCTTTCAAATTCAAAACTCTTTCAAAATGTGCACTGGTGCATATCCAACTGCCCTCCGCTCTTGCGCTTTCTTTGCTGGCTTTCTTACGATGATCCTGCATCAACCATCCCACCAAAGGAAAACCATTTTTGAGTTAAACGCTTTAAAAAACTTGATTGCGAACTTGTACGCGGGTTGTGATGTTAATAATCGCATCTAGGGCCACATATACGTGGGCATGATTTGATTTTCCCGCATACATGTCTCCATATACACGACTCGATGAACTGTAGCTCGCGTACACCCTATTTCATAAGTTGGGCCCTATAAAACTAAAAAAAGAGGACTAAATTGAAATTTTATATGACTAGAAATGAAGAGGAGGGAAAGAGCACTTACTTGGGCAAGACGGTTTTCAATTCCATTGCTCGTAGCTCCCACAATCAACACTTGAAGATCATGGAAAAATTGGTCCAAAATCACTATGTGGGTAAAAAACTCAATTGATATGGTAAAATTGGTTATTTTTACTATTAGTAGAATTTTTTTATCCACTTTATATAGTTTATACTAATTTTTCGACCTAGTTGACTAATAGTGCAGTGGAAGGAGTTGGTTTTGGTAGTTTTGTCTAGGGACTTTTGTGGTTTCTAGCGTCATATCGTCCGTTCGTGACTTCGGCAGGTATTTTCTTTTACCAACATATATGATAGGTTGTCACTCCATCTTACATATTTTCATTATCCTATGACTATGATCTGTATGCCTTAGGGACAAACCCATTTATTAGCGACACAAAACCTTCTGACTACTACTATAAGTGTCATTATTAAGTGGTAGAGGCTCACCAAACATGGGTGCCTTAGTTAGAACCTTTGTGCCAATTGGTGCCCATGCATAAGTTATTCCATAGGACTAGGAGTCCCTTATAGTTCCAATATGACTTTGCGTTCGAACCCCATATTCTTACTCACAATCATTCTAGCCTGTACCTATGGGACTCCACTCGAGTCTGAGTTAAGCTCTTTTCCGATTTTCTAAAAAGTGAAAATATTGCCGAGTGAACTTGTCTCTTTCACACTCGTTAAATGGATTTGAAAGGACGTCTATTTGGTGTAAGTTCAACCCTTTTTCAGACCAAGTAGACTAATTTTGAAAAATGAATACTCTAGTCATCATTGGCTAGAAGAGTTCTCCTCGGTATTATTTTATACTTTTTCGGGCGTAGGGGACTAAATTTATAAAAAAGTACATTCTTTGGAGTTAAGTTTTAATTGCATTTCATCCTCTTGCTTGCAGTATTAAGCCTATTGTCGGTTCCCACTTTCTCGTTACAAGTCTATTACCTCAACAATTTGCGTCACTAGCCAAGCAGAGCCTTGTTTACATCCTTTGTAGATTGACACCATGTACCCTAAGAGGAAACATTCCCCCGAGTGTCCACATCCTTCATGAACCTCCTTGCATTGAGCATAGGTATGTTCCACTGTTGGAGCTAGTTGCTTACTCGCGACACTTGTTTCCTCCATTGTATCATATCATTCATTTTCCTATGAAAAAACAAAAAAAAAGACTGCCGAGAAAAGAAGATTATCTCATATTGGCAACAATCATGTCTCCTTTGAACATAGCACAAAATTTTGAGTCCACTTGTCATCCAAATTTTGGGTTTAGCATGACCTTAGGAAGCTGAGCTCATTACTTAGAGTTTACTCCTCCATCTGGTTACTCTTGCAGTCCCTATGGAGATTTTGATTGGTGCCTCTTGCATCACGAAGTTTCATCATCAAGTCTGTGTTGTCGGAGTCCTCCATATGTCTCATGCTCTTGTTCAAAGGAAGTCTATAATCCTGTGTCGGCCATTTCTTAGAACTCTTGACTTTGCATGTTGACAATACCCTCAATGTGTCTCAGAGTTACATGAAGCTGTAGTCCTACCGTGCACCATGGTCCTACTTTCATTATGGGTTGGTAACCTTAAACCCAATAGTCGACATCTCCTCATTGGTCACTAACTGGGGGGTTTCCCTTATTTTCGACGGTAATAAATATATTCACACATTGGGATTCATGCAGTGTCTTGGATTCCATTAACCTTATTGGTGGTTTCCTTTCCTTTATCGACAATTTTCCTTATTGGCTTCTATTCAACGAGTCTTTTTTGTGCACTACTTGCATATGGTGCATGCAAAAGACGCACAAGGTCGTTGGTTCGTGAACATCCTCTTTGTCTGAGTTCCTCCAAATTTTCAAGCTATTGCTTTGTACCTTGAGCTGACTGATGAGATATGCCTTAATTCTCTCCTTTCAGAGGGTCTCCTTCCATCGACTTCAACTCATCTATTTTGGAAACAAGACCTAGAGTCCTATGAGTACCTAGAGGCTTGCATTCATTAGTGGCAGGTTCTCCCACCATCGACAGTTGGGAATACATTAATGTCTCCTGATCAATGGATTCTTCGACCTCAATACCTTTATTCACACTTGTAAGAATGTACTCAATGCCTTGATACCTACTTTCATTATTGGTAGGTTGTCTCACATGTGTTAATGACATACATTAATGATCGATAATCAAACAAAGTCTCATTGAGTTCGACCTCAACTGCTCTATTCACATGATGTAGACTTGCACCTTTGGCGGATCATGTAGAAGACACAAAGCATCAATTTACAACAACAACATTCCTGAGTTGCTGTTATCGTTCATTTGGCCAGTACCTATATGACTTTAGTGATCATGGGAGATCAGATTGTACTCCATTGTATACAAATATCTTCAGATTGATTTTGAGACTGGTTTTCATTGGGCCTTGTTTGTGACTATGACACCTATGGCATGTATCTACTATGTATTTCCTATTCATGTCCATGAAAAGCTATTTGGAATATTTCCACATGGATCTGCAATGTAATTCAAATTGGCATCCATGTGTACAAAGTCATTATGGACTATAATATTCTCATGAGCAACTAGTTCTTCCACCCGAATCTCCATTACTCCCTTTTGGGAATTATAATTTATTTCGGCCATCACAGATACTCTTTTGACATCACATATTAGGGGGCATCTGTTATAGCAAGTTTTTCCTCACCCCATGCAACTTGCTCAGATGGCCTTTCCATTTCCCTATGCAGACTTGAAGTCCCCTTTTGCACTTACCAGAGCCAAACAATCATATTTTTCCACATATATGCGCCCTACAAGTTAGATAACATGTGTACACACATGTTGCACCACTACAACACACGTACATCGCGTTTGGTGCTCAAAATTAAAAATTTTGTTGGGTTTCCATGTCATGTCATGAGATCCATGATCCTTGACCTTCCATATACTGGAAACGTTCTAACTCGACCCTTCAGTTCCATTTGAAGGCTATAAATTGGGCCATATCCAAACTGTGGAAGATGAGAGAATTCAACTTTTGAGAGCAAAGATACTCTGGAGAAATTTTCACTTCACATTGAGTCTGCATCCCTTTATCCTTGAAATTCTGAACACATTGTTCAACCCCCAAGATCTTCCCTCTTTGATGGAGAACCTCATTGTATCTCTTATATGAGATTGCCTTTGGTGGAGGATTGAAGTGGTGGAGGCCCAGCTGGAAGGGACTTAGTTTCTCGGTTCCGAGATGTTCCGAAATGAAAGTTTATCACTTAAGCACTTATGTTGTTCATTTTTTAATAGAAATACTCTTTTCTCGTCCAATTGATATCTTGCAAATATTTGAATTATTATTCCATGGCGTATTTGCTATGAATGCTAATGGATTATTCTATTGTATGTGCTAACATTATATATTATCACCATATGCTTGTGTATCTTGGTTGTTGAGGACAAGTTGCAGGTCTAAAGATTTGAGTTGCGTTCTCAACGGTGGTCTTCGGCGAATGTCCAGACGAGGTAGGCTCTTTATCTTGTCTTGTTAGCATTCTCATTTATATAACATACTTGGGATTAGAGTTTATTTCTGCAGTCATTCCATCTGTTGTGGTTTACCCCATGCAATAGAGTGATTTTCCTTGTAACAATAACCACAAACTAGAAACATCTAAAACATACTAATAATCAACATGAAATGCAGCTAAAAAACTCACCACAACAACATATAAATCACTTCCAAATACACAAAATTCATGCACAACAATTAAACACATAATTTAACACAACAACAAGATAAAACACTTATCTTTTCACAATAGTTGTGCAACCAACTGCTTGGGACAAACATTCCACCCAACCATAGATTGATTTTTTCCAAATATCAACAACTAGTCACCCCTGAGCTGAGGCTAGCAATCCACAAAAGAGGGTGGTCTCTCACAATCTACTCGCAGCTCATAAAACTCTCAACCCAACTGATATTCTCCTACAACTATCTCGATTTTCCACCAACTCTCTTCCTCTTGACCTATCCAACCCAAGGAATGTACCCCTTCATTGATCTCAGTTCCTTGGGCATCCCATTTGTTTATCGGTGTCTCTCTGGAACAAACAACTAGGAATCTCTCAGCTAGGAGATCAAGGGAAAATGTTGCTAGGAAAACTATCAACAAACCAACAAAAACCAGTTGTTGTTTTAGTGCAACTCACACATGAGTTCACTCTTCAGGCCTAACAACCCGACTCTTCATTTTTCCAGATCCAATTCGCTCTAATTATTCTCCAACATGCTTTATAATTCTCCCTCCATGGTTGCATCAACTTCAAGTTCTGTTTCTTGCTCTTTGCTTGCTCCTCATGCACAAAAAATCAATGTGTAAAACTGTTGTCCCAACCCATACAAATTTCCTCTCGTTTGCTTGCCTTTCTTGACTCACACTCTTCCCCACATTGATTGTAATCAACCCCCATGTGCCTAATAACTTTGGGATGTGACCACTCACACCCACCCTCTTACATGTATTCAATGATTGTCTTTGGGAGCACTCAATCAGAAATACAAAGGTTTATATACAAATAACAAATTTAGGAAAATGGGTTAAATTAATATACATGGGTGTTTCCCCCCTTGAAACCCTCTTGGCCATTATCCTAGACACTCCCCTCTCTTGTGGATTAATTCAGCCCCCACCTCTTTTCCATGTCCCCTTAGCAGTTGGAATCACATTTTTATTAATAAAACAAGGAAATACAATTCACATATTACATCRCTTTGGCTGTAGCCACACATCATATCTACATAAGAATTAATTAAATCAKATATTATAGTGGGGATATTACATTCCCCCTCCCCTACAATTGTTCAATGTCATCGGTTCACTCTATGATGACACACACACACACACACACACACACACACACACACACACACACACACACACACACATATTCAAATTTACATCACAATACTTAGAAATAAAATATTCTGCAATTTAACAACTCCAATAACAACTCTGACCATAATCTCATGTTCCTCTCAACTCACCGACCCAAGGAAGGCACCATTTGTTTACCAGGGATAACCCAAGGGATGCACCATCCATTTATCAGAGATAACCCAAGGGATGTACCATCCGTTTATCAAGGATCACCCAAGGAATGAGCCATTCTTTTATCAAGTTCCCCAACGCAGTTGGCTAGGACTCTGAGATGTGGTTCCAAAATTTTAGCTGCTCAAAATGGATTCTTGCATTATGTTTTCTTCAAAACTGTCAAACATTTGCGGGTACTCTACCTTCATGTTTTCTTCATGCTCCCATGTAGCATCTTTGGGACTATAACAGGTTCGTTGAACCTTTACCGGACCTATGGATTTGTTCCTTAGCACTCTGACTTTCCATTCCAAGATGCGTATTGGTTCCACCCAGAAATCCCCTTCGTGCTCCACCTGGATCACATTCCAATAAATTATGTGGTTAAGATCATGTAGATATTTATTTAACAATGACACATGAAAGAAATTTTTCACTCATGGATGCAGGAAATGCTAACATGTATGCAACCGACCCTATCTTTTCTAATATTGCAAAAG
Organism: Picea engelmannii; assembly: GCA_009831015.1. NCBI lineage: Eukaryota > Viridiplantae > Streptophyta > Pinopsida > Pinales > Pinaceae > Picea > Picea engelmannii. Next base: position 914,100 of record ML781476.1, on the reverse strand, counting down.
GCCCACAATATCTCGATGCCAACTTTGGGAAACTTCCTAATCTTATCAAACTTCTCTTTTCCTTTACTTTTAAGAACACATGTTCTCCCACTTTAAAATCTCTAAAATTTTTGTTCCTATATGCATAACGTTTCTACCTATCCTGAGAAACTTTTAAATTCTGCTTTATTTTTTCCATCTTCTCTTCCATTTCTTTCAACAATTCTGGCCCAACAACTACTCTATCTTCTAGGCTATCCCAACTCACTGGCGTGTTACATTTTGTTCCATACAATGCTTCAAACATAATCATCTTTAATGAGCCCTGATACCCATTATTGTAGGAAAATTCAACTAAATGAATATAATCTTCCCACTTTGATGGTTGATCCATCACATACATTCTAAGCATGTCCTCAATTATTCTATTAGTCCTTTTTGTTTTCCCATATGACTCTGGATGATATGTTGTACTAAGATTTAAATTTGTCCCAAATCCCTTGAACAATCCCTTCCAAAAATTGGAAGTAAACTTTGGATCTTTGTATGAAACTATTTCCTAAGGCACTCCATGTAGCCTAGAAAATTCTCTCATAGAAATTTCTGCAATATTTGCTGCCTTGTGTGTAGTCTTTACTGGAATAAAATGTGTTGCTTTAATCAATTTGTCCACCACCACCATGATGGAATAACACTGTTCACGGTTCTGGGAAGCTTAGTAATAAAATCAAATGTAACTACTTCCCACTTCCATTCCAGAATGGTAAATGGCTGTAGAAAACATGCTGTTTGTCTATGCTCTCTCTCTACTTTTTGACATTCTAGACATTTTGGCTATGTAATTAACCACTTCCCTCTTCATTCCCAGCCAAAAGTATTGGCTTCTTACTGCTGCAATTGTTTTATGATATCCTGGGTTCCTTGCATATGACACATTATGCATCTCCTTCAACATTGCATTTTTCAGTTCACTGGAATTCGACACATACACCTTACCCTTATACATGAGAATTCCATCTTCTTTGAGCTCATAATAATTCAATTTCTGCTGAAAATTACCTTGTTGTAATGTCTCTTTTATTCTTAAATAATTATGATCTAAATTTGTTGTTGCAACATTTTTATCTTTCAGATCTGTCTTGTCGATGCTAATGGATGCAATATGTACTTCACGAGCTCTCCTGCTGAGTGCATCAACCACTTGATTTTCCTTTCCATTTATATGCTTAATTTCAAAGTCATATTCACTCAGAAATTCCAGCATCTAGTTTGCCTAGCATTTAGTGTTGGCTCTCCAAACAAATTCTTTAGACCACAATGTTCTGTCCTTAGCTCAAATTTCTTACCTATAAGGTAATGACTCCACATTTTCAATGCATGTACAATCGCTGCTCTTTTAATTTTTTGGAGTCATAGCATACCACATGGTCCCTTTGACTGAGAACTCTACCGAGTCCTTCCTTGCATGCATTGGTGCACACAAAAAAATATTCATTTGGATCTACAATCTTCAAGATTGGTGCACTTGTCAATATTCCCTTTAACTGTTGAAAACTCTCTTCACACTTACAAGTCCATTCAAATTTCACTCCCTTCTTTTGCAAAGAAGTGATTGAACTTGCAAGCTCTGAAAAGCCTGTTATGAATCTTCGGTAATAACTGACAAGACCTATGAATGATATGACCTCTGTCACATTCTTTGGCACTGACAATCCTCTAATGCCCTAGGTAGTGAATCTTCTTTTGGTAAAATATGGACTTACTTAGCTTAGCATACAATATATGCTCTCTTAAAACTTGCAACACCATTCTTAAATGTTGCTCATGTTCTTCTTCTGGTTTAGAATAGACGAGTATATCATCTAGGAACACAATTACAAACTTGTCCAGGTACACTCTAAACACTGCATTCATCAAACACATAAAAACTGCTGGGGCATTTGATAGTCCAAATGGCACTACTATGAATTCATAATGCCCATATCTTTTTCTGAATGTTGTCTTGCTGATGTCTTCTTCATTTATCCTTGATGATATCCTAATCTCAAGTCAATCTTCAAAAATATTCTTGCACCTTTCAACTGATCAAATAAATCATAAATTCCGGGCAAATGATACTTATTCTTTATGGTGACCTTATTAAGCTGCCTAAAATCAATACACAACCTTAAGGTTCCATCCTTCTTCTTCACAAAAATAACCAGGGCTCCCCAAGCCAACACACTTGGACGTATATACCCCTTCTTAAAAAATTCTTCAAGTTGCATCTGCAACTCTTTTAGTTTTGGTGTGCCCATTCTGTAAGGTGTCTTAGACACCGGGGCAACTCTTGGCACCAAATCGATAGAGAAATCAATGTCTCTCTTTGGTGGAAATCCTGGAATTTCTCTAAAAACATCTTCAAAATCCCTCAAGATCGGATGGTCTTCAATGCTTTCCACTTTGTCTTTGGATGCCTCCTCCATAAGGGCTGAAAAAATATGACATCCCTTCCTGAAGCTCTTCTTCAAATGCATAGGTGAAATCTCTCTAACAACTACAACTCTTTGAATGCCTTGAATCTTTCCTTACTACCATTCCTCATCAAGACATGTGATTGTCTTGTTGTAACAATCTAGGACAACATGATTATTTTCCAACCAATCCATGCTAATTAGTTAGTCATATGAACCCAATGATATGATGTTTACATCTACCTTTGTGATAAGTCCATTCATGTCTATTGAGAAATATTTAACCAACTCATTGATTTTCCTCTTAGCCCCTATGGATAGCTGAACTAACCAAGATTTCTTATGCTTACTTCTTTGTAAGTGAAATCTTTCAACAATGTAAAAATTTATGTAACTATGGATAGCTCCAGAATCAGTTAAAATTTCTATGGGTTGGTTACCAATCTTACCTTCCACTTTGATCACGGGGGATTGATACTCTGCCTGCTTGTTGTCCAAGGCTGTATAAATCCTTGGCATGATTCCTCCCATGTTTTCCACTGTTTTAACCTCTTGAATGTTGTGGAAAGTCCTCATTCTTTATCCTTTGTGAGGGAAGTCCATATATAGGTGATTTCCCTCACATCCCCAACATTGAATAGGCTGTTGCCTTGGCCTTTTTCCAAATGAATCTGCATTCTTTTGCTCATTTTAGGTTTCTTGACCTTGCTGATTTGATTGGGATTTATTTATGAAAAAGGGTGGTTTAAAACCTTTTTGCTTTTGATCCTTTTTCCCTTTCATCTTGTCATTCCAATCCTTTTGGAAAACTGGCCTTCCTTTTCTTTTCTCATAAAGGTGTCTTTCTCTCATTATGGTTTCCTCCAAAATCTTGGGATTATCATATTGTATCTTGTCACTATAGAAGGAGGGTAACCCAATTAGAAACATTTGGATTTTAACCTTCTCATCCTTGATGAATTCAACATACTCCAACAATTCAGGGAATCACTTCTCATATTCCTCCATTGTCATGGTTCCAAAATTGATTTCAAAGAACTCTTTCATCTTTCTTTCATAATAATGCTCGAACAAATATTTCTCTTGGAAATATCCCTTGAATTTCCTCCATGAGATCCTCTTCTCATCAAGGTTATTGGCTTGCTTAAGTTCATCCCAACACATGGTTGTCTTTCCTTGGAAGTGGTAGGTGGAAATTATAGCTTCTAATCGGGAGGGGTAATCATGCATCTAGAAATATTTCTTCATTTCCAATAGCTAGGCCTCGACCTCTTCACCCTTTCGGTGTTCTCGATTGAAAGTAGGTGGCTTGATTTCCTTGAGTTCACCTTGCAAGTTGTCTACCTCAGGCCTTCTTCTTTGCCTCTGGAAAGGAGACATGCTTAGGATTATTCTTGGTCCTGAACTTGCATGAGTTATTCTAGTGGATTTCCTTGGAGAATGATGGCGCCTGACCATGCTTCTTGACTACCTATCATTTCCATGATCATCCCTTTTTGCTATGAGATCTAGATGCTGATACTTGTCTAGCACTAGTTGCTTGCTTGGTGCCATAATATTTGTTAAATTTATTATGCAACATATTTAAGATCTGAAGTATCTCTTCTCGATCCTTCACAATATTTTCATTATCATCCATGTAGCTCTACACTTCCCTATGCAGACTTATCATAGTGACATGCTCTTGCCTCTCTTTTCTTCCATTTGACTTTGTCTCATCATTCCCCATGTTGAAACGCAGACCTATGATCTCTTCCTCATGGTTCTAATATCCTTGAGTATCTTCGATGACTCCAATCCTCATATAAGAACTAAAGTTTCTCTCTGTACCTCTAATTTTGCAAGAAATGTGCATGTAATAATTATTGTTAGAAATATGCATAACATACAATATTTCATCATATAGAATAGAGGATATTTTTTCATAAATTTATGAAGGAAACATTGCACCAATTCAAATTTTTATTTTATTGATGCATTCCTCCCCAAAACAACTTCCCAACGACTGTACTCATGCCTCAATATGAATTCTGAGTGAAAAGTTACAACAACTACATGCTGCAATTCCACTCTTTTCACTACTACACAAATCTATTTATTAATTTATGAGAAATTTAATTGTCCAAATCAAAATTCTTGTTTTATATATGTCTTCTACTCATCAATACCTTTCCAACGACTATTTGTTTTCTCAAATCCAAGCTCCGACCTGAAAGTTATGGTCCGAAGAAGTTTAGGTTGTTTTACTTAATTTAGTCATGTATGCTACATGTGTCTTATTTCTCTTCCTGCACATTTTCAGGTACCCACAACCAAAATATGACTTCACTGGTAGATTCTATGGGTCATAAGATTTCCATTGAATTCTCCTATGCCCCAAATGGACTTCTGAGCACAAAGTTATTCCCTCTAGAAGTAATACTAGTGCCAAAATTTTACCCTCACTTTTGGATGTAACTTTCTCATATAAGCTCCATTTCATGAATCGTTTAGCTCGTTGGATAGATCTCTTTGAGTTATTTTATTTGAGCTGTAGAGACAAGGTGTACAAAGGTACACCCTAATCTTGTGGGTTTTGACTTGCTAAAAATGTCTTTCAGGGCCTCAAAAATGCCCCACAAGTTAATGACCTTAAAAAATATGAAAATTTCAGAACATTTCACACAAAATTCACTGTTTTATTATTGTAACAATTCTTTAAATCTCAATCGTTGATCTCAAATAATGATACAAAACAACCGTTGATCTGACCTTGTCGGCCATCGATGATTAGTATCATCTTTTGGATGCACAAAACGTTTTTCCAAAATTATCGATCCGACTGTTAGTCGTTGGTCCATTTCCCCGACACCTGATTTTCAAACAACTCTTAACTTGACCGTCGACGATATTTTTTGGTGAAATCAAAACTCTCTACTAAATATGCCGATGCCCTACCACCATCCCATCGATAATTGGCAATCCCCGATGACTGTCAAATGCTTTCCCAAATCGACCCATTTGACCATCGACCACTTCTGTTGGATGATGTGGCAACTGCTGACGTGGCATGACACATCATCATGAGGTATCAACTTCGGTTACGTGGAATGACACATGGATGATGACGTGGTATGACACGTGGATGATGATGTCATCATCCTCTCTTCCCCATCAACCATCGACCAATTCTCTTGGACAACTCGAACACCTTGCTAACTTCGACCGACGCCGAACCATCGACACATCAGCCATCAACAAATTCTGTTGATTGATTCAAAAATTTCTCCAAAATCGGTTGACCTCCAACCATTGAGACATCGACCATTGACGAATTTTGTTGCTCGTTTGGGAGACTTCACCGAATTGGTCGACACCCGAACACTGACAACTTCCATCAACGATCGAAAACAATTCAGTACATTCGGCCAACCCTCGACTGTAGGTCATCAACGGTCAGAGATGTCTTAGGTACGAACCAAACTATTTGCCATTTCGACCAATCTGTCCATTGATCGTCGATGATTTCTCTTGGTGAACTTTAACACTTTGTCAAAATCGCCGATCTGACCATTGACCATCGGTGGATTATATTGTCGAAATTCACACTTAGAAATTTTTTGACATTTCTCTGATTGATCTAGATCGTCAATCTGATCCCTTTCACAACCCTCGATTTAATCCCAGCCGTTGATGCCATCAAACTTTCAAATGGCCGAATACTTATGAATTTCTTAAATTTATCATAGTGAATCTCGACTGTCGATCTCGAGTTCAAAAGAGATCTCAGCTGTCGATTCTCCAAATTGACTGTAACTCTACAAGAGGCCATTAAAACTCAAAATTCAACCATTCTAGGTGAAATTTCAATATGCAACTTCATCTCTCCAGTCCATTAACCATCTCAAACTGTCCGAAGTCATTAAAACTCATATTTCACTCACATAATTGGGGATTTCTCTCTAAAATATCTACTTTTCCCCTAAATCGGTCACAGACAAAATATGCAACAACGAATTTCACCAATTCACTTTGGTTCGAGCCCATACAAGCCCGATGTTTGAACCATAAGCTCTGATAACTAATTTAATTCATTACAGTTAACTCATTTCCTGTAGCTTTCAACTACAAATTAAAACAGATTTAGCTATTGTCTATAAGAACAAATTAGAAACATCTACAACATGCTAATAATCAACATGAAATGCATCTAAACAACTCATTACAACATCATATAAATCACTTCCAAATACGCAGAGTTCATGCAGAACAATTAAACACATAATTTAACACAACAACAAGATAAAACACTCATCTTTTCACAACAATTGTGCAACGAACAGAGACAGACGTTCCACCCAACCATAGATTGAATTTTCCAAATCTCAACAACCAGTCACCCCCAAGCTGAGGTTAATAATCCACAAAAGAGGGTGATCTCTCACAATCCACTCACAACTCAAAACTCTCAACCCAACTGATATTCTCCTACAACTATCCCAATTTTCCACGAGCTCTCTTCCTCTTGACCTGTCCAACCCAAGGAATGTACCCCTTCACTGATCTTAGTCCCTCAAGCGTCCCATTCGTTTATTAGGGTCTCTCTGGCACAGGAAGCTAGGAATCTCTCAGTTGGGAACTCAAGGTAAACTGACGCTAGGAAAACTATCAACAAACCAACAACAAACACTTTCCATTTTAGTGAAACTCACACAAGAGTTCACTCTTCAGACCTGACAACTTGGCTCTTCATTTTTCTAGCTCCAATTCACTTCAATTACGCTCCAACATTCTCTAGAATTTTCCCTCCATGGCTACATCAAATTGAAGCTCTGTTTCTTTCTCTCTACTTGATCCTCATGCACAAAAGCTCAATGTGTAAAACTTTTGCCCCAACCCATACAAATTTCCTCCCTTTGGCTTGCCTGTCTTGACTCACACTCTTCCCCAAGCTGATTGTACTCAACCCCCATGTGCCCAATAAATTTTGGGATGTGACCACTCACACCCACCCTCTTACATGTATTCAATGATTGGCTTTGTGAACACTCAATCATAAATGGGAAGGTTCATATACAAATAACAAATTTAAGAAAATGGGTTAAGTTAATATATATGGGTATTTCCCCCCTTGGCCATTATCCTAGACACTCCCCACTCTTGTGGATTAATTCATCCCCCATCTCTTTTCCATGTCCCCTTAGCAGTTGAAATCACATTTTTGTTAATAAAACAAGGAAATATAATTCACATATTACATCGCTTTGGTCGTAGCCACATATTATATCTACATACGTATTAATTAAACTAGGGATTACAGTGGGGATGTTACAACTACCAACACACCATAACATGGTTCTTAACATTCATATGACAATTAATATATTTAAAATTACAATAAGGTTCATTTGGGTGGCTAAAGGGTCGAGGGCCTAATCCCTCGACCCTAGCCTTAGCCCTTGATCCATTGTGTGCCATGTAACCACACTTGTTTGCATAGGGGGATAGCCACAAATTTCACACAAAGGTTTATATATCACCACATGTTATATAACATATCCATTCCAAAAAATTGCGCAGGGGTTATAACTATAACATATAGTGATATATGTTATTTATAACATATATGTTACAAAAAACCAACAAAAAGCCACAAAATATGGCAGTCGGTGGGAATGGAACCCTCGATCCACCAAATATAGTAAGACTTAAACCAACTCCACTAACCAACTTTCCATTTATTTGGTTGGTTATAACTATGCAACACAAATGTGTTTAATGACCTCCATAAATTTCAGAATTTGGTTAGAAGGGGCGCCCTATTTAATGGTGCGTAACCCAATGCATTGTAGATACACACACACAATTTAATGCAGAGTTTTACCTCATAATGCATGCCGAGGGTACAATGTGTTAGAACACTTTAGAAAATTTCAAATAAAAATTAAACTTTGAAGTCTTTTTGTTTTTGATCTTTTAAAAATAAATTACGAAAAACTTAGGAATATCGTTCTTTTTAGAATAAAAGATATGATCGTTATATCTTGACAGGGCACATCCATTATCATCCATTAAAATTTTTGGGTCATCCAGATTGACGACGCTCATGATTTCAGAGTTCTAAAGTTGCGCGAGGTTTAAACAAAAGAAAACTACAAAGTCACTTTGGGACTTCACGATTCGGGAGTTTCAAACTCAAGGTGTTTAAAGATCTAAAAACCCCGAAGTTGCAAAGTTTCAGAGTCTCAGAGACATGTTCCCACGAAAATAGTTTAAAATAAATCTACTGATGAGTCATAGGCCACCTATCAATCTTTATTTGTGCTGACATGTGGCACTCATTTTGGGCACTTTAGTCACATCATTCACACGATTTTAGGTGATACGTGTCACTCACTTTTTATGATATGTCAACAAAAGTGACGTCAACATTGCCACATCACTCCAGGAGATTGTCCTTCGGGAGATAAATCAAGAACAAATTCAAAGGAGCACCAAAGTGCCGAAGCACCGAAGCACCCATGATCAGGATAATAAAACACTAAAGATTAATTAACTAAACATGTTTAATTAGCTATGATTAACGATAAGTAATCACTCTGTGAATTCGGCCTTCAGGAGATGTTTATTATTTTGCATTCAAAACTCCCGAATGTCGAATTTCCGAAGTACTCACCGCAAATACAAGCTCACGAATTCCTAGAGCTCCTGATTTCCAGAGTCCCGAAGTACTTAAAATTAAAAAGAGACCTTAAGATGTGATTATTAAAACAAAAAATAATTAAGGTTTAATTAATTGCTCTGTGGATTCGGCCTTCGAGAGATATCCATTAATTTTCATTCAAAACTCCCGAATGCTGAAGTCCCGAAGTACTTAAAATTAAAAAGTGACCTTAAACCATAATCAATTAAAACAAAAAAGTAATTAAGGGTTGATTATCTGCTCCGTGAATTCGGCCTTCGGGAGATATCCATTATTTTGCATTAAAAAATCCTGAATGCCGAAGTCCCGAAGTACTTAAAATTAAAAAGTGACCTTAAACCATAATCAATTAAAACAAAAAAAGTAATTAAGGATTGATTAACTACTCCATGAATTCGTCCTTTGGGAGATATCCATTATTTTGCATTCAAAACTCCCGAATGCTGAACTGCCGAAGTACTTTTTCTTAATCATGATCATTAATAATACGTCCAACTGGCTAGGGTAAAAAATTGGGAAAGATGTTGCGACCTCCAGGTAATAAATTCGATAGATTTCAGAATGATTTCTCTGTTAATAAATTAAACTTCAAAGTGTTTCAAAATTCAAAGCATTTTTTCCATTAGCATTCGAAATTTTCGCATTGAACATTTTGAGCTCACAGGTTTTGCTTCTCACAGGAGGGTTAACATCAACTTTTGAAAATCATGGCACCACGCAAAGCAGGAAAGAAACAAGATTCATTGACTGAGGAATCAAGCCCAAATACAAATGTCGAACCTTCCAAGTTCATTTTTTCATTAATGAAATCATGCACAATTCATAGATAAGAGAAAACCAAGTACATCCACGAGCAAATAGAGGGCAAGTGAAGTGCCAACGAGTAAAATAAATCTCAACAGATCTAGAAATATCTTCATTGTATCTTTTAGTTTTGATTGTATTCTATTTTGAGAACGAAGAATATGGAATGTCTAACTACTTCTGGTTAAGACATTTTTGTATAAATAAACAGATCAAAGATCTATTCTGGTGCTTCTTCTAGCCGAAGGTAAAAGATAATTTTCTGAATATCAATTAGAAAGAGAAGACAAAGATTCTAGGTCTCATTTCCTTGAGTTATGTTCTTTCTATGTATTACCATTTCATAATCTTATTTTCTTCACTCCATGGTTCTTGAAGATTGAAAGACTACAATTTAGTAACACATCTACTGTGGTCCATACATTGGATATTTGTTCAGTTACAATTTTTTTATCTATTATTACTATGAGTAAAACAAGATTTGCACCTGTGTAAGTTTCCTCATTTTAAATCATCTATCAAGGACTCCTTCTTCATAGATCTTCTATTGCGGATAAGGTAAGATTTATCAGTATTGGATACCTTACTTTATTTTGACAGTCTTTGTTAATCAATTCTACTTTTCATATGATCAAAATTTATAAAGACTCAAAGAAAGAGAAACTACCTTTGTGTTTTCTAATCATTAAAATTCGTTTGAAGTTTCATCTTAAAACTGAAGGTAGAAAAGTATTACAAAAACCATTCTCTTAAATTTTGGATGCCTGACATTATTCTATGAGCCTAGAATAAATCTCAGGAACAACACAAGGCACTTGAGGTAACACTGTAAAACGTGCTAAGGGGTACCTTGACCAAATTTCAAGTATTTTATATCAATTTTGCATGATTTTTTGCCAAGAATTCAACGGTGCACTTCGTTTCCACATTTGAGCAACAAATTTATGGAGTGTCTTCAAAATTGTATTTTTGTAAGCCTATATTGTATTGTAATTTGGAATTTTGAGATGATGAAGAACAATCATGCTTTTTAAAGGGACTTTGAATATGCAGTAATGTATGCCATTTACATATGTAATTTAAGTTTTATTTTTTGTTGTATCATCTCATTTAAATTTCAAGTTATTCATCAATATTAGTGAAGTTTATGGACAAGTAAGACATTAACATGATTGTTTGCAAATAGTCAAGCGATCTTCAATTTCTTGCATCAGGTCGGATGTTTATGTGTATTTACGAATTAATTGGCATCCAAGGATTTTCGGGTTGAATTGATATCAAAGTTTGTTGATATTTTGGTTCAAATTGGTATCACAACTCGTGTGGTATTTTTAGATCATGTGGTACCAAAGCTGGTTTTCACGTGTATTTGCAGGTGAATGCTTACTGCAAAATCTAAGCTTGGCGAAGGATCATTTGAAGAGTACATTCCCGAGATTGGTTTGAGGCGTGTATTTCAGAGCAAGAAATGGATTCAACAAAAGACAACGATTCTTCTAATCCAAATCCTTTTAGTACCAACGAGGCATTATTTTATGTGTTCATGGCAATGAAGGCCATGGTGGAAGAAATGCATGAGGATTGAAAGGAGTCCAAGATAATTGCTGGTAAAGGAAAAAAGAATCCACATAACTTTGATAAGCAGTCGAAGGGTAAAGAAAGGAAGAAGCATACATGTTCTCACTGTGAGAAGAAAAGGCATGATGAGAAGCATTGTTGGAAGTTGCATCCATAATTGAAACCGAAGTGGGATCAACCTTGGAATGGTAATAAGAAGACCTTGACCATAGTTCATGATCTTGGATCAGATTCCGAGGATGAAACAAAGGTTACAACTATAGAAACAAAGGTAAATATTTTGTTGCAAGTTTCAGTTCGCGCACTTCTTGTTCAAAGACTAAAGTAACTCTTGAAGGAAGGAAAATAAATGACGTGTTTCATTTATGAGTTATCTCAAAGAACACTAATATTGATACACTTGTTGATAGTGGATAACCAATGAATCTTAATTTAGACAAGTTGTTAAGAAGTTGGGATTGGAAACTAGACCTCATCCGAGACCATATACTTTGGGCTGGATTTGTGATAATGCGCAAGTACATGTAACTAAACAATGCATGTTACGGTTCGTGATCACATCCAATTTCATTGATAAGGTAGACGTTGTTCCACTCATCATTTGCGGGGTGGTTTTGGGAAGTCCATACTTGTATGACAGGAAGGCCATTTTATACAGGGAACAAAATAAGTACCATCTCTTCAAGGATCGAATTGATTTCATTGTGAGAGCTCATTAAATGAAGACGAATTTGATAGTTGTCACTACAGGGCATATGCTAGCTAATTCTAGTATCCAGGATCCAGATATATAGCCTATGGTTGAAAGTAGAACATGTCCTTTGGTTTATGTTGTTCCTATTAATAAGGGTATATATTCTTATGGTTTATTCTCTTTCGCATCTGTATATTCAATTTTGTTGTTGAGTTTATTACTAATCAGTGGAATATGGTTGGATGCTGCAACAATGGATGGCAGAGTTTGTGAATTCAGGGGAATGATTAACTTGATCAACAATATTGTTTCAGTCTTCATTATGGTTGTGATGAGTCAGGTGCGCATTATCCAAGAAGGGTGGATGGATGATACTAGAAAAGTGAGGCAACAATGTCCCTACTTCATTTATGAACAATCCACTCATTGTAGATTATAAGAGTGAGAGGAACTCTGTTAATTTCTATATTTCCACCTTGTATGAGTGAGAGGAATTTTGTAAAGAGAATTTCAATATTTCCACCTTATATGATGTAAAGAGTGTGAGGAACCTCATTAAAGAGATTCCCAGATAACCACCTTACACTTTGTTATATAGTGAGAGGAATCTCGTTAAGGAATATTCTAGATAGCCACCTACACATACTATTTTTCAGTTGAGAGGAATCTTGTTAAGAAGATTTCTAAGCTTTTAGACAAAAATATGGAGAAATGTATTGTATTGTAATCAACTAAGGGGATACATATGGATCAAATTGTCTAAGACAAAATTCTTGATTCTGAAGAACTGAAAGCGAAGGAACAAAAGGATGCAGGAAGTTGGAACATGTAGTTCAGGATTGGAAAGAGCATCAAAGTAATGAAAAAATTTCTAGAGCTGTTAACGAGAAAGTAATCCTCTTATAAGAGGCACACAAAGGTGCATGCTATAAGCATCTTTTAAATACTATGTCATGTTTGTGAAGATGTATACCTTGAACATAAGAAAATCAAGTATAGATGATAACAGTATAAACACAATTGTTTTTCAAGGCATAAGCGACAATGGACAAAGTATTCATTCAGGGACTTCTACAGATACATCAAGCAGAACAAAGATTCCAAATCGAAAAGGCATAGATCAACATTCGACTTGGTTTTATATTAGCCAAGATAGACTATCTTCAATAGAAGGATATGGGAGTGGATATTGAAATACAAGATATAGGTATTGTAGAGATTTAGTGAACATGAATTTTGTAGTTTGGAAATTTATGATCCAGAACCAGAGTAATATATAATGTTAGCTACAATTCTAGAGTCTATAGTCAGAGCTATATTCCAAAGAAGAAAACATAAGTACACTGATATAGTACCTAATATCAAAGACCCAAGATGAATAATTATTTACAAAAGAATCAACAATATGGAAGAGAATTATCATCACTAAGTTGTTGAAAATTTATGCTTTTGGAGGTCCAAAAGTTCTTCAATGGGAAGGTGTGATCTAGGAGGATATAAGGAATGCTCACAAAGTTCTATGAGGATCCAGAATGCTCACATAGGTCCTAGGGGATCCATAAATGCTAAAAGTTAGACCATCTCAAATTGTCCCGAAAATGACATCAATGTGTAGAGCTTGTCATCAACTTTCCAACGACACAAACGACGTGTCAAACGAACATCATATGAAAAATATATAAGCAAACTAATTTATAGTCAAACCTAACAAAAAGTCAAAAGTCAAAGTACAAGGGAAAATAAAGAGGTGACACGTGTCACTACTACAAGGGTGACACATGGCACCTAATTGGAAGTTGACTGGGAAAGGTACAAATCTAGGTGGTCCAATCGCTGGTTGACAAGTGTCAGAAAATTGGTTCAATCCTAATTTGACATGTGGTGTGTGAAGAGCCAATGAGAGGCTACCACGTGGCGACCCCTCATTGGAAAATATTGGATAGTGAATATCAAAAGTTATGGAGTCAACAGGGTTAAACCCCATGACCTCCATAGTCATCAAAGTCTTCACATAGCTCTCTACTACCAACGCGCCATATCATGGTTCTTAACATTCATACGACAATTAATATATTTAAAATTTCAATAAGGTTCATTTGGGTGGCTAAAGGGATGAGGGCCTAAGCCCTTGATCTGTTGCATGCCATGTAACCACACCTATTTGGTAAGGGGCTAGCCACAAATTTCACGTGAAGGTTTATATATCACCACATGTTATATAACATATCCATTCCAAAATATCACGCGAGGGTTATAACTACAACATATGGTTATATATGATATTTATAAAATATATGTTACAACAAACCAACAAAAAGCCAAAAAATATGGTGGTCATTGGGAATGGAACCCCCGACCCACCAAATATAGTAAGAATTAAAAAAAATCCACTAACCAACTTTCCATTTGTTTGGTTGGTTATAACTATGCAACAAAAATGTATTTAATGACCTCCATAAATTTTGGGATTTGGTTAGAAGGGGCACCCTATTTAATGGCATGCAACCGAACACATTATAGACACACACACACAATTTAATGCATATTTTTACCTTGTAATGCGCATCGAGGGTATAAGGGACTTGAGGTAACACCGTAAAGTGTGTTGAGGGGTACCTTGATGGAATTTCAAGTATTTTATATCAATTTTGCAAATTTTTTTGCTAGGAATTCATTGGTGCACTCCATTTCTACATTTAAGCAACAAATTTTGTAGTGTCTTCAAAATTGTGTTTTTGTAAGCTTATATTGTAATGTAATTTGGAATTTTGAAATGATGAAGAACAATCATGCTATTTAAAGGGACTTTGAAGATGCAGTAATGTATGCCATTTACATATATTATTTGAGTTCTTTTATTATATGCCGTGTCATCTCATTTACATTTCAAGTTATTCATCAGTATTAATAAATTTTATGGAAAAGTAAGACATTCACATGATAGTTTGCAAATAGTCAAGTGATCTTCAATTTCCTGAATTTGGTCGGATGTTTATGTGTATTTAAGAATTAATTGGCATCTAAGGATTTTTGAGCTGAATTGATATCAGAGTTTGTTTATATTTTGGTTCAAGTTGGTATCAAAACTTGTGTGGTATTTTCAGATCAACTGAACCCGAAGGAAAGGAGGAGGGCTCACATGTTTTGCTAGCTGAGTGTATCAAAGGCTCTAGACAAATCTAGTTTTATTATCATACTAGGGGTTCTTGTGATTTTCAAGGAATGGATAACCTCATGTGCAGGGAAAATGCTATCCATAATTTAATGACCTTCTACATAACCAAAATGTTTTTGAGAAATAATATGAGGAATAATTGATTTGAGACAAAAAACTATTACCTTAGTTAAAATCTCCTAGATGACATTGCATAAGGCGACGAGCCTGGATTGTTTGGGGTGTGTAACTCACTCCTCCTTTGGAATGAGGGTGATGAAAGGAGAATTAAGTGTTGGGAGGACTTGGCCTGATCTTTTGGAGTCTTCTATAATCTGCCACACCTCCTCCCTAACTAAGGGCCAACAGTAGTGGAAAAATTCAATAGTTTTAATACCCCAGTTTTGAGTCCCCATATGAAATAATGTATTTTATCTATTTGATGAAAGGCGAGAGTGACAAAACAATTAAAGAGGCCAACGTGCTTAGGAAATGTAATGCTATGATCACTAATAATAATAAAATACATCACTAGCTGCAAGACATACACATACAAGAGTTATAGGGGCTATGGTTCCACGAGAGAGGGGGCTTAAGGGGCTAAGTCATTTTATCATATTTTATTTACCCATAATTGTCTTAATGGAGAGAAGGGGTTACATGAGCTTCTCAGGGGAAGGCCATGTGGTTCTTGATTTTCCAAGTAAATATATAAAAACAACTCGTGGGTTTTTTAGGGGTTCTTCTAGTTGTCTTCACTCACTCTGTTCATTCATTATTCATTTTGTTCACACTTTCCATTTTGTTCACTTTTTCACTCATTCATTCTTTTTGTTGGAATGGGACCCTGGGAGTGAATTATTTAGGAGGAATCCATTGTTTGTTGGCTATAGCAGTGACTGGTGTATTCCAGCCATGAACTAATGCCTGCATGTCTGAGATGCATTGGAAGGTACTCAATTTTATTCATAGCCGCGAGTCCTAAGAGTCCCAGAATGGAGATTCTTGACCAGATGTAACAGAGCCCTGGAAGGAAGTGGACAACCCGAGGGACTGCGTGGAAGAGAAGGGGGTCCATTCTCTTGGGTTGTGTAGGATGGAGAGAAGAGAGATGGTGTACTTGGATTGTTGTGTGTTGAGGAACCCGTGAGAGCTTGAGTGCTGACTGGTTTGGGGAAGTTGAGTGACACCCTAGATCCATCCTTGTGGATTCATAGCCATGGCTCGGGGGTGACATTGCTGTTGAGACTTGGAACAACAATGTATATGGTTGGGTGGAACGTCCTTGGTCTGCAACTACTTGGTGAGCCATTTTGATTAAGATGACTGCTATAGCCCTGGCTCAGGGGTGACATTGCTGTTGAGACTTAGAACAAGAATGTCTACAGTTGGGTGGAACATCCTTGGTCTGTAGCCAGTTGGTGAACCATTTTGATTAAGATAAGTACTCTCTGTCATGTGTTTTTGTCTGCTATATATTGAACAAATTGATAGTTGTAATATCCCAAAATCCTGTAATAAATAAGGCCCTTCCATCTCAAAACTTGATTAAGTCATCGCTGTTGGTTTAAGCTAGTGGAAGGATAGCGTAAGCGGAGGTGTTAACCAATGGTAAGAAGTCATCGTCACTTTATGACCACTTCGATAGGTATAACTCTAGGGGAGTTGAACAACTTGAGAGTTGTAACATTCTAAAGTCCCGGAGTGCCGAAGTCCCTAAAATAAATAAGGACCGTTCATCTAAACACTTGATTAAGTCATGATCGTTGATTTCTCTCAAGCCTCCAGATGAGCCTGGATCGTCTAGTCAATGGGAGATTAAATCTCAACCATCCGATTTACTAGTGGAAATAATATAAGTACTTTGACGAAGTGTACTTTGGGAAGTATTACCTCGGAAGAATGCAAGAATGTTGAAGTCCATAGGACTTGGTTCCAACACCGGTCTCATGATAATGTAAAGGGGTTGATCAAAGGCCAAAACAATTGCCAAATGAAAAAGACGATTCGACAATTGTGTTTTAATAAACCGTTGAGACCAACAGTTCACACATCTCAACATGGTGGCATGTTAGCAGCTTGTCCACAATGCCCGTTAATCTTGGGATGACACATCACCAAATCAAATGATGTTCCAGATCTAAAGCGCATAACCTCCAAAAAATTAACGATCAATCAATTTTAATTTGCGCTATGGATCTCCACCGTTGGATCTTATCTTGATCACGATCAATGGTGCAATCCACTATGGAACATCACTTAGAGTAGATAAGCCCATGGTTTAAAGCCTGAGGTCACAAGGAAAGTGGATTGAAGGAAGCGCTTGCGCAAAATTTGAATTCTATAAATGTTTAAAGAGCATGTGGAATAATTTGACAATATTGACATACAGCCATTCCATTGTCGCTATAAGATCCCGTTTGCACAAAAAGGGTGAAAGTAACTTTTTCAGGAAGCCATAACTTTCAGCTCAGAGATCATATTGGGGCATGGGAATAATCATTGGAAATATGTTTTAGAGGAGAATAACATTGAATTTTTATAATTTGGAGAATTATGATATATTTCTTCATGAATTGAGCATAAAAAGGACCTGTAGCATTGTTTGGATTTTTTTTTATAATATGCATAATTCTAACAAAATGGTTGCTTGCACATTTTGCAGAATTAGGTATTATAACCATATCAGTTCAAGATAAGAATGCATATTCAAGAATGGAGGAAGGAGAGGGATCCTTGAGTCATGATAAATAATCCAAAGGTAAAAATACCAGTGTTGGTAATGCAAAGACATAATCAAATGGGCATAGCAGCAGAGGGGAACAAGAAACCTTAATAGAGACTGTGAGAAGCATGAAAATAGAAGTGCAGAGATACAAAGAAGACAATGAGAGGTTGATGAGAGAAAAAAACCATACAAATTCTCAAGTAATGCAAAGCCTAAATTAGTTGCATAAGAAAGCAAGGAATGGATTAGACTTAAGGCAGGAGGAAGAAGAAATATATCATGAAAGAAGAGGTAACTACATAAGAGCTTCTCATTCAAGAAGTGCCAACATAACTCATAGAAATCACTCACTGCCTTACTCAACAAGGAAATTTTATGCATCTGAAGACTCCATAAGCAGTCCTGAAGTGTCTCCTGTTAGGCACCAAAGAAGAAGGCATGAATTGGACAGTTTGCAAGGAGAGTTGAGGAAACTTAAGCCACCATACTTTGATGGTGAAAGAGAAAGGGAAGATGATGCTGAAGTATGGATGCTTGGACTCATGAGGTATTTTCAATTGCATAACTACTCCTCAAACCTAGAAGCAAGAATGTCCACCTACCATTTACATGGGAAAGCTGCTATGTGGTTGGACCAACTGAAGCAAGTTGAGCACATTAATGAGAGCAGGATCACTTGGAAGTAGTTCAATAAATATTTTTAGAAGGAGTACCTTTAAGAGCACTTCTATGGAAATAATATGTGAGATTTATTTGAGCTAAGGTTGAGAAGCATGACCATGACATAATATGAGAAGAGATTCTTGGGATTGTTGAAGTATGTAGGATTTATCAAAGATGAAAAAGTGAAGATTCAAAGGTTTTTAAGTGGAATGTCATCCTTTTATAAAGAGAAGATCCAATATGATAATCCGAGGACATTGAATGAGACCATATGGAAGGCTAAGTACCTATATGAGCAAGGAAAGGGAAAAGAATCCATGCATAAATCTTGGAAGGATAAGCAGAAGGAGAAATATGATTAGAGGAGGAAGGGGTTGAAACCTCCTTTCAATAGAAACAACCCTAATAAAAATCAAGAAGATCGGTCTACTAAGGATGAATCCAAGAAAGAGGATTCCTTAGGGAAAATAGGAAGACCACCAATCCAATGTTGGGGGTGCAAGGAAAATCACCTATTCAAGGATTTCCCTCACAGAGGAGATAAAGAAAAGACCATGCAGACCATCCAAGAGGCTACAACAATGGAGGACATGGGAAATATGTATGCAACCTTAGAAGATCGACAAGCATCATATCAATCCAATATGATCGAAGTGGAAGGTAAGATTGTTAATCGACCTGTTGCTATTTTAATTGATTAAAGAGCAATTCATTGTTACATTGATCCTAAAATAGTGGATAGATTAAATTTGGAGAAAAGTATGTTGGAAATACTAAAAACAACTGAGAGGGGTGTGAATCAGTTGTTTATGAGCTTAAACAATTTTATACCTTTTAAATATTATTAATATTCCTTCAAGTGATCATCAACAATATACAACATATGGACAGTAAAAGAAAAGACCATCAATCACACATAAAGTACACACAAAGACAGATTTTCACGAGGAAACCCATAAAGGGAGAAAACCTCTTCTTCTTCAAAATGATAGGGAGTCTTTTTCAGTTCTGTACATCATTTACAATTGAGCACCAACTCAATGTGAGGCTGCTACCTCTGTTTTACAAGCTGCAACTTGTTTGAGAGCACCAACTCTTTGGTTTCTCTAGCACCCATTAGAAGGAAGCACTGACTCCCTGAATATTCCAGCACCAACTGGATGGAAGCACCAACTTCCAGTTACACAGGCTCCAACCTGTATAACAGAGAACACTTGTTCTCCCTAGCACCACCCTACCACCCTGGTTTCTCTGGTTGCAACCAGATGGAAGCTACAACTTCTTGTGTTCAAGCTCCCACTTGAACCTCTGAGGACAACAGTCCTCCCGAGCACCTCCCTTCCACCCTATAATATGAATGAATATGAATGAATATGAATGGCTAAATAAACATTCAACTTAACAGATAAATCAGTTTTTACCAATCTTTCTTTGTTCTGTTAATCTGGTCTTCTGCACACTGTTCTGCTGCTCTTCTCTTCCTCTGTCTGTTCAGCAGGTATGCACTGCATCAACTTGTGCTCTCATTTTTCTCTTCTTCAACTTGTTCTGTTATTCTGCTCTGCATTTCATCTCACACTGCACATCTTCTCCATCTCATCCTGCGCATCCTCTCCTTCACCATACTTACAGTTTCATTCTTTTTACACTTACGGAACAACCAACACCACACAGTCTGGTCCATCTTCTTTTATACACTCGAACATGACGGTTCAAATTCCCAACTCCTTAGGCAAAAAGACGACAACTGTCTAAGCAACTAAAACGCCAACTGAAACGCTAACTGATTTGCAATCATGAGTCCATTTTGCTAACAGAATCCAAACTCAATAGTTAATTGTGAGAGAGAACAGTAACCCTCCGATCAATACTTGATCCAACGGTTCAGATCCAATCGAGATTTCACACATCGTGATTTCGACATTCTTGGCGTTCATAGTTTTTGCTACTTACAAATCCCAATCCCCGAAACTCCGTCAAGAAGCCAGATCAACGGTCCAGATCATTTCTTGATCTGACGGATTAGATTCAATCGTGATTTCGCATATCGCGAAATCGACATTATGTTCTTTGCCTTTCAAAGTCCCGATTCGCGAAACTCCGATAAGGAGTTAAATCAACGGTCCAAATCATTTCTTGATCTGACGGTTCAGATTCAATCGCGATTTTGCATATCACGAAATCGGCATTATGTTCTTTGCCTTTCAAAGTCCCGATTCGCAAAACTCCGATAAGGAGTTAAATACACAGTCTAGGTTTGATCTCTATTCAGCGGCTGCTATTAAATCGCGAATTCGCATATCACGATTTCGGGGTTCTTGTTGTCAAGTGACTTTTTCATTTCAAAGTCCCGATCCCCGATACTCCATGAAGAAAATCAACGGTCCATATCTCATTCTCGATTCAATGGCTGTGATTGAATCGCGATATCGCATATCGCGAAATCGGGGTTCTTGATGTCAAGTGACTTTGTCATTTCAAAGTCCCGATCCCCTATACTGACTGGAATTAACGGTCCAGATCAAAGCTTGATCTGACGGCTCAGATTTCATCGTGATCTTGCATATTGTGATTACACCCACTTCTCCTTGCACTTTAAAGGCCGTGCAGGTTCTCTTCGATCCAATGGTGGTCGGACCCTGCGCTTGGATATGACGGCTGAGATCTGTCTCCCTCTTCAACGATCATAGATTCTTCTTCAACCTTTCTCTCATTCGCTGCCTTCGATCATTCTCTGCTTTCGATCATTCACCTTTCTGAACTTGTCTTCTGTTTACCTGTCATCTTCACTGTTGCCATCAATGACAAGCATTCACTGTCTGTTAACTGAATTTTCCAACAAAGTAAGCTAGGGAAGTCAAGTTTGGTTTATCTAGCCAAGAGAACCAAAAGAAGGATCAATGAGGCTATCCGAAGTTGTCAAATAATTCTTAATGGAGTAAATAGATTTTCTGATATGAATATCATACCATTAGGATTTTATGACATCCTACCTTGAATGGATTGGTTGGACCAACACCATGCTGTCCTAGATTGTCATAACAAGACATTTACATGTCTTGATGAAGAAGGGAAACATAGCACTATGAAAGGAATTACAAGACCCATTTCTATAAGGAGGATTTCAACCTTACAGTTGAATAAATGTTTCAGGAAAGGATGTAAATTGTATGCAACTCATGTGGAAGAGTAAGAAAAGACAAAAGGGTCGAGCCTTGAATATTTTTCAGTATTGAAAGAGTTTGAAGATGTATTCCAAGAGATACCGGGATTTCCACCAAAGAGGGAGATATATTTCTCTATTGATTTAGTACCAGGAGCTACCACAGTATCAAAAACACCTTAGAGAATGAGTACACATGAATTGAAGGAATTACAAATGTAGTTGGAAGAGTTGTTGAAGAAAGGGTACATACGTTCAAGTGTTTCACCTTGGGGAGCACCAATACTCTTTGTCAAAAAGAAGGATGTAACATTGAGGCTGTTTATAGACTTTAGACAATTGAATAAATCCATTGTGAAGAAAAAATACCCTCTACCCAGAATTGATGACCTCTTTGATCAACTAAGAGGATTAAATATATTTTCAAAGATATACTTGAGATTTGGATACCATCAGGTAAGAATCAAGGAAGAATACATCAATAAGACAACCTTCAGAACCATGTATGGACATTATGAGTTTGTAGTGGAGCCATTTGGACCGACTAATGCACCAATTGTCTTTATGTGCTTAATGAATGGCATATTCAAAAATTAAAGGATAATAGTAGATCCAGAAAATATTGAAGCCATTAAAGGATGGCCAACATCCAGGAATGTTTCAGAAATTAGATCTTTTATGGGATTAGCTGGATAAGACAAGAGGTTTATAGTGGGGTTCTCTAATATTTTCATCCCATAAATTCCTTACAAAAGAAGGGAATCAAGTTTGAATGGACAACGAAGTGTGAAGAGAATTTCAATTTGTTAAAGGAAATACTTACTAGTGAAAAGACCTGAGATTCAGATACCATTAGGTAAGAATCAAGGAATAATACATCAATAAGACAACCTTCAGAACTAGGTATGGACATTATGAGTTTGTAGTGGAGCCATTTGGATTGACCAATGCACCAATTGTCTTTATGTGCTTAATGAATGACATATTAAAAAATTATGTGGATAAGTTTGTCATTGTGTTCTTGAATGACATACTTATTTATTCTAAGTCCGAGGAAGAGCATGAACATCACTTGAGGTTGGTGTTACAAGTGCTGAGGGAACATTGATTTATGCCAAGATTAGTAAGTGTTCTTTTTACCAAGAACAAATTCGTTATTTGGGTCATATTATTTTAGAACAAGGTATAACAGTGAATCCCGAAAATATTGAATCCATTAGAGGATGGACAACATCCAGGATTGTTTCAAAAATCAGATCTTTTATGGGATTAGCCAGATACTATAGGAGGTTTATAACGGGGTTCTCTAAGATTTATCATCCCATAACTTCCTTACAAAAGAAGGGAATCAAGTTTGAATGGACAATGAAGTGTGAAGATAATTTTGATTTATTAAAGAAAATACTTACTAGTGCACCTATTTTAAAGATTGCTGACACAAATGAGAATTTTGTGGTATGTACAGATGCATGAAAGGAAGGACTTGGTGGAGTCCTCACTCAAAATGGACATGTCATTGGTTATGAGTCCAAAAATGTAAGGTCTCTTCCAACAAAGCCTTATAAAACATAATTTAAGTATAGAAATGTTATCCTATATTCTTTACAATTCACTATTCAACATATAACCATTCATTATTCAACATATAACCATGTTCAACAGAATTAAAATTTATGAGCAGTATGATAATAAACCACAAAACATAGTTGTTATGAACAATATATAAATAATGAACATTAACAACATAACAATAATGAACACAACATAATAATGAAAATACCTCAAACTGATGCTGTTCTCCAACTCTGTACAAGCTGAAGCTCTGCCCAAAACTGACTAACCTCCCAGCCAGCTAGGAACAACCTATCCGGCTCCCTAGCTCCAGGATTCCTTATGGTTTCCTAGCCCCCGAGCTCAAATTTCCCAGCAATAGGTGCCCCCTGTGAAAGTCCTCAAGCAAGATCCTCAAGAAAGCTGCCAGTAAATCCAGAAATATAGATCCAATCCCCAAAACTCTCTCCCTTCCTTCTCCTTCTCTAATATGAAAATATTACCCCCAAAACAAAAGAATACCCCCTTGTTAAAAAACATAGGTATTCCAACATAGGACGAACACCTTCAGTAACCACTCACATAACCATATCAAATATCAACACACCGATGTTTTCACGTGGTAAAACCCCTACGGGGAAACATCCACGACCCCAACCAACATGGCCACTTGGAGCAGTTTATTAATGCAAAGAAAAATATTACAGAGATATTTTACAAGAGAGTTTCTCACAATCGATCATCGACAAATGACCCTCCATGCTCTTTAAATAGAGATCATGGACCAATCGAGTGTTAAGCCACATATCAATGGTCGTTAATATCGAGGAGAGTCTGAACCGTCAGATCACTCTATCTTGGGAACATATCGTGACCGTCAGATTTCCTAACTACAAATGCATACTAATGCATACTAAAGAAACACACTAGAAAACAAACTTTTACCTAATGACACAATAGACCAAGTAAATCTTACTAACTCCTAAGTGTCTAAATATCCTAACATCCCCCCTTAAGAACAACTTGGGATAGGATTGAAGGATTTACAATAGTGACACAATAGGAGAAGGAAGGAGGCATTAGATCTTGTCCCCACTTAATGACAACTTCCTGAACTCCTAACATAGATCGAAGTTTGGAAAACTTCTCTTCTGTAAGAGACTTTGTGAAAATGTCTGCAACTTGATCTTCTATAGGGAAAAAGAGCACTTCAATAATTTGATCATGAATGAGCTTTTTGATGAAGTGCATGTGTAGCTCGATGTTTTTTCTATGTTGATGTTGAAATGGGTCTTTAGCGAGCTTGATGGCACTCTGATTGTCACACTAAAGGCTGGTCAAATGCTGGTGCTGGAATCCAAACTCTGAAAGGATCTGTCAAATCCACAGGGCTTTCTGACATGCATTTACCGCTGCTCGATAATCTGCTTCTGCTGAAGAAAGTGCAATAGCCTGTTGTTTTTTATAGGCCCAAGTGACAGGTCCTGAACCAAGGCTGAAAACATAACCTGCAG
>ML781476.1:840406-857950 GCA_009831015.1 Picea engelmannii | reverse complement strand
CTTGAGGTAAATAAAATGGTCTCACTGAATGCTCTTGTTCCACTGGATATATTCTCTAGGTTTAATGCTACAAACCAAGTGGTTTGATAAAAGTTCCGTGTACTTTGTTCTAGTATTATACAAATAGAAATTAGAAATTCATTATTGGAATCGATGTAATTGCAGGTAAGTTACTTTTATTTTTAGAAAAGACATCTTTCCTTGTAAAAAAATATAAGGATGGCAAGAGTAATGTGACAACATTAAGTTGTTAACTACTACAACTTAAAAAAACAATCAAATAACATCAAGTATATTTCTTTTACAATGACAATAAATTTAATATATATAATCATGAACCGTGAATATATTCTTAAACGTAATATTAATAAGCATAGCTCATTAATAGTACATTTAAGCAAGGTCATGAATCTATTCTCAAATAAATCTTAACATCAATGATTTGATATGATTATAATGAAATCATTAATTTTGGTCCTTAAACCCATCATGATTATAAATCGTTATCATCAATTATTCATTCTATTTAACCTTTAATTCTCTGCTATAAATAATGTGTGCATATTAAAATTTTGTATATATATACATAATATATCTATACAATAATTTATATGTATTAGCTTTTAGAGAATACGCTCCGTGTGTAAAGGAGACACTTAAGAGACACATGAAATCTCCGTGCTCCACCCTCGCGCCATCTGTTGGTAATGAAATAAAACTGGAAAGTGTTTAAGGAGGTCCAAGCCTAACTCAGACATCGAGTTATCAATCAGCCAATAATTATAATAATTGCATGATGAAAGACTTCATTCTAGTATTTTATAATTAAGAATTGAGTGTTGTCTGAGTGGGAAGAAGGTACCTATATTTACACGACAATGGGTTGTTGTTTGTAATTTCATATGTAAAGGCAGTTTAAGTTACTACCCGATGAAAAAGTGATATCCTCGTTGAAATATATAAAAACATCAATGGAATTCTATGAAACCTAAAGTTATTTCGGCGTTCACGGTGGGATTAGACTTCTAAAAAGTTGATTTACAAAGAGAAAGAGTTATTGAACCAAATGCGGGCAATGCAACTATCCAATGGATTAGTAACTAGAAAAAGACACACTAACTTCTCACCGGCTAAACGTTTACAACCATCATTCAAGGACTTATCCATGAATCATGATCAACAGTGTATTTGATAATCCATGTTACTCAATTTGACCTTCCTATAACTATTTACAATAGTTTCTTGGTAGAAATTAATACAAAAATCGTCACTTTATGACCACTTCGATAGGTATAACTCCAAGGGAGTTGAACAACTTGAAAGTTGTAACATTCTGAAGTGCCAGAGTGTCGAAGTCCCGAAATAAATAAGGACCGTTAATCTCAACACTTGATTAAGTCGTGATCATTGATTTCTCTGAAGCCTCCAGATGAGCCAGGATCGTCTAGTCAATGGGAGATTAAATCTCAACCGTCCGATCTACTAGTGGAAATACTATAAGTACTTCAACGAAGTGTACTTCGGGAAGTATTACCCCATAAGAATGCAAGAATGTTGAAGTCCATAGGACCTGGTTCTAGCACCGGTCTCATGATAAGGTAAAGGTGTTGATCAAAGGCCAAAACAATTTCCCAATGAAAAAGATGATCCGACAGTTTTGTTTTAATAAACCATTGAGACCAACGGTCCGCGCACCTCAACATGGTGGCATGTTAGTAGCTTTTCCACAACGGCCGTTAATCCTGAGATGACACATCACCAAACCAAATGATGTTCCAGATCTAAATTGTGTAACCTCCAAAAAATTAACGATCAATCAATTTCAATTTAAGCTATGGATCTCTGCCATTGGATCTTATCTTGATTGCGATCAATGGTGCAATCCACTATGGAACATCGCTTAGAGTGGATAAGTCCATGGTTTTGAGCCTGCGGTCACAAGGAAACTGGATTGAAGGAAGCGCTGGTGAAGAATTTGAATTCTATACATGCTTAAAGATTCTATGGAATAATTTGACAATATTGACACACAACCATTCCATTTCCTCTATAAGATCCCGTTTTCACAAAAAAGGTGAAAGTAACTTTTTCAGGAAGCCATAAATTTCAGTTTAGAGATCAGATTGGGCCATGGGAATAGTCATTGGAAATATGATTTAGAGGAGAATAACATTAAATTGTTATAATTTGGACAATTATGATATATTTCTTCATGAATTGAGCATAAAAAGGACCTGTAGCATTGTTTGGATTTTTATTTTATAATATGCATAATTCTAACAAAATGGTTGCTTGCACATTTTGCAGAGTTAGGGATTATAACCATATCATTTCAAGATAAGAATGCATATTCAAGAAATGGAGGAAGGAGAGGGATCCTTCAGTCATGATAAATAATCCAAAGGTAAAAATTCCAGTGTTGGTAATGCAAAGACATTATCAAATGGGAATAGGAGCAGAGGGGAAAAAGAAACCTTAATAGAGACTATGAGAAGCCTGAAAATAGAAGTGCAGAGTTACAAAGAACACAATGAGAGCTTGATGAGAGAAAAAAAAACCATATAAATTCTCAAGTAATGCAAAGCCTAAATCAGTGTCATAGACAAGCAAGGAATGGATCGGTCTTAAGGCAGGAGGAAGAATAAATATATCATGAAAGAAGAGGTAACTACATAAGAGCTTCTCATTCAAGAAGTGCCAAAAGAACTCATAGACATCACTCATTGCCTTACTCAACAAGGAAATTTTATGCATCTGAAGACTCCATAAGCAGTCCCGAAGTCTCTCCTGTTAGGCACCAAAGAAGAAGGCATGAATCAGACAAGTTGCAAGGAGAGTTGAGTAAACTTAAGCCACCATCCTTTGATGGTGAAAGAGAAAGGGAAGATGATGTTGAAGCATGGATGCTTGGACTCAGGAGGTATTTTAAATTGCATAACTACTCCTCAAACCTAGAATCAAGAATTTCCACCTACCATTTACATGGGAAAGCTGCTATGTGGTTGGACCAACTGAAGAGAGTTGAGCACATTAATGAGAGCAGGATCACTTGGAAGCAGTTCAATAAATATTTTCAGAAGGAGTATCTTTAAGAGAACTTATATGACAATAATATGTGATATTTCTTTGAGATAAGACTGGGAAGCATGACCATGACATAATATGAGAAGAGGTTCTTGGGATTGCTGAAGTATGTAGGATTTATCAAAGATGAAAAAGTGAAGATTCAAATGCTTTTAAGTGGACTGTCATCCTTTTATAAAGAGAAGATCCAATATGATAAGTTGAGGACATTGAATGAGACCATATGGAAGGCTAAGTACCTGCATGAGCAAGGCAAGGGAAAAGAACCCATGCAGAAATCTTGGAAGGATAAGCAGAAGGAGAAATTTGATTATAGGAGGAAGGGGTTGAAACCTCCTTTCAATAGAAATAACCCTAATAAAAATCTAGAAGATCAGTCTACTAAGGATGAATCCAAGAAAGAGGATTCCTTATGGAAAAAAGGAAGACAACCAATCCAATGTTGGGGGTGCAAGGAAAATCACCCATATAAGGATTTCCCTCATAGAGGAGATAAAGAAAAGACCATGCACACAATCCAAGAGGCTACAATAGTGGAGGACGTGGGAAATATATATGCAACCTTAGAAGATAGACAAACATCGTATCAAGACAATATGATAGAAGTGGAAGGTAAGATCGTTAATCATCCTATTGCTATTTCAATTGATTCAAGAGCAATTCATTGTTACATTGATCCTAAAATAGTGGATAGATTAAATTTAGAGAAAAGTAAGCTAGGGAAGTCAAGTTTGGTTTAGCTAGCCACAAGAACCAAAAGAAGTATCAATGAGGCTATCATAAGTTGTCCAATAAATCTTAATAGAGTAAATAGATTTGACGATATGAATATCATACCATTAGGATCTTATGACATCCTACTTCGAATGGATTGGTTGGACCAACACCATGCTGTCCTAGATTGTCATAACAAGACATTTACATGTCTTGATGAAGAAGGAAAACATAGCACTGTGAAAGGAATTCCAAGACCCATTTCTATAAGGGATATTTCAACCTTACAACTGAATAAATGTTTCAGGAAAGGATGTAAATTGTATGCAACTCATGTGAAAGAGTCAGAAAAGACAAAAGGGTCGAGCCTTGAAGATTTTCCAGTATTGCAAGAGTTTGAAGACGTATTCTAAGAGATACCATGTTTTTCACCAAAGAGGGAGATATATTTCTCTATTGATTTAGTACCAGGAGCTACCCCAGTATCAAAAACACCTTAGAGAATGAGTACACATGAATTGAAAGAATTACAAATGCAGTTGGAAGAGTTGTTGAAGAAAGGGTACATAAGTCCAAGTGTTTCACCTTGGGGAGCACCAATACTCGTTTTCAAAAAGAAAGATGGAAAATTGAGGCTGTTTATAGACTTTAGACAACTGAATAAATCCACTGTGAAGAAAAAATACCCTCTACCCAGAATTGATGACCTCTTTGATCAACTAAGAGGATTAAATATATTTTCAAAGATAGACTTGAGATTCAGATACCATCAGATAAGAATCAAGGAAGAATACATAAATAAGACAACCTCCAGAACCAGGTATGGACATTATGAGTTTGTAGTGGAGTCATTTGGACTGACCAATGCACCAACTGTCTTTATGTGCTTTATGAATGGAATATTAAAAAATTATCTGGATAAGTTTGTCGTTGTGTTCTTGAATGACATAGTTATTTATTCTAAGTTCAAGGAAGAGCATGAACATCATTTGAGGTTGGTGTTACAAGTGCTAAGGGAACATCAGATTTATGCCAATATTAGTAAGTGTTCTTTTTACCAAGAATAAATCCATTATTTGGGTCATATTATTTTAGAACAAGGTATAGTAGTAGATCTAGAAAATATTGAAGCCATTAAAGGATGGCCAACATCCAGAAATGTTTTAGAAACCAGATCTTTCATGGGATTAGCTGGATACTACAAGAGGTTTATAGTGGGGTTCTCTAGGATTTCTCATCCCATAACTTCCTTACAAAATAAGGGAATCAAGTTTGAATGGACAACGAAGTGTGAAGATAATTTCGATTTGTTAAAGTAAATACTTACTAGTGAAAAGACTTGATATTGAGATACCATCAGGTAAGAATAAAGGAAGAATACATCAATGAGACAACCTTCAGAACTAGGTATGGACATTATGAGTTTGTAGTGGAGCCATTTGGATTGACCAATGCACCAACTATCTTTATGTGCTTAATGAATGACATATTCAAAAATTATCTGGATAAGTTTGTCATTGTGTTCTTGAATGACATACTTATTTATTCTAAGTTCGAGGAAGAGCATGAACATCACTTGAGGTTCGTGTTACAAGTGTTGAGGGAACATCGGTTTATGCCAAGCTTAGTAAGTGTTCTTTTTACCAAGAACAAATCCATTATTTGGGTCATATTATTTTAGAACAAGGTATAACAGTACATCCAGAAAATATTGAAGCCATTACAAGATGGCCAACATCCAAGAATGTTTCAGAAATCCGATATTATATGGGATTAGCCAGATACTACAGGAGGTTTATAGCGGGGTTCTCTAAGATTGCTCATCCCATAAATTCCTTACAAAAGAAGGGAATCAAGTTTGAATGGACAATGAAGTGTGAAGATAATTTTGATTTGTTAAAGAAAATACTTACTAATGCACCTATTTTAAAGATTGCTGACCCAAATGAGAATTTTGTGGTATGTACAGATGCATGAAAGGAAGGACTTGGTTGAATCCTCACTCAAAATGGACATGTCATTGGTTATGAGTCCAAAAAACTCAAAAAACATGAGAGGAATTATGCCACACATGACTTGGAGCTTGTTTCCATAGTTCATTCATTGAATATTTCGAGGCATTATCTCATGGGAAAAATATTTGAATTAAGGACAAACAATAGTGGTCTGAAATATATTTTTGAACAACCAACTTTGGATGCTAAGAAAACAAGATGGCTAGAATTTTGAAGTGAGTATGACTTTGACATCAAACATATCAAGGGGAAAAGAAAACAAAGTTGCTGATGCACTCAACAAAAGAGTACATCTCATGCATGCTACAACTGTTAGTATGCATCAATAAGATTTAAAGAGAAGAATTTTAGATGCCGTTGTTACCGATAAGCATTACCTACAGATAAAAGAAAGTTTACAACAAGAAAACGTACAACAAAAAATTAAAGAGTATGAGATTAAGGAAGATGGATTACTTATGCATAAGAATATAATTTATGTTCCTAGTTCTGGAGAACTTAGGAAATTGGTATTAAAAGAAATGCATACTACTCCATATGCTGAAAATCCTAGTTACTAGAAAAGAATTGCAGCAGTAGGAAACCAATTCTTTTGGATAGGAATGAAGAAGGATGTTTTTGATTACATTGCCAGATGTATGGAATGTCAGAGAGTAAAATCTGAGCATAGAGACCCAACAGGTTTGCTTCAACCATTGCCAATTCTAGAGAAGAAATGAGAAGTAGTAACCATTGATTTTATAACTAAATTTCCCTGGACAACAAGGAAACATGATTCTGTAAATGTAGTTTTGGATAAATTGGCAAAGGTTGGTCATTTTTTTCCTGTGAAAATGACTGATACAACAACTAATATTGTTGAAATTTACATGAGGGGAATTGCTAGGTTGCATGGGATACCTAAGGCAATTGTTTCAGACAAAGATACAAAGTTTACTTCAAATTTATGGAGGGGGATTATTTAAAGGATTTGGTACAAATATGAATTTTAACACAACATACCATCCACAGTCAGATGGGCAGACAGAGAGAATCAACCAAGTGATTGAAGACATGCTGAGAATGTATGTGATCGATAAACCATCTAAGTGGGAATAATACTGGCATTTGGTTTAGTTCGCCTATAATAATAGGTATCAATATTCATTGAAGATAAGCCCATTTGAGGCTTTGTATGGTAGAAAATTTAATACTCCAGTGAGTTGGGACAACCCAAGAGACATATTAATACTTGGGCCAGAATTTCTCAAGGACATGGAAGACCAGATGGTTAGAATTAAGAAGAATTTAAAGGTAGCTCAAGATAGACAGACAAGTTATGCAGATAAGAACATGACATATAGAGAATTTAAAGTTGGGGATCATGTTATTTTAAAAGTGAATCCCAAGAAGAGCTCATTGAATTTGGGTAGTTGTACAAAGCTAGCAGCTAGATTCCATGGCCCATTTGAGATCTTGGAAAGAATAAGGCCAATTGCATACATGCTTGCATTGCCTTCTTCCATGAATGTGCATAATGTATTTCATGTCTCTTTAATGAAAACATATATACACGATCCTAACCATGTTATTGATTGGAATTTGATTCAGGTAGATCCAAAGGGACACTTTGAGGTCCAATAAATGCGCATATTAGACAAAAAATTCAAAATGCTCCAGAATCAAGTTATAGAGCTGGAAAAAGTCCAGTGGACCTATTACGGTACCAAAGATGCTACTTGGGAGCATGAAGATGCCATGCGGGAAGAGTACCCGTGAATTCTTGAATAAATTTTGAAATTTTTATTTCTATTTTGTATATTCACTGAGGACAGTGCCAAAATAAGGGGGAGGGGAATGTAATACCCTAGTTTTGAGTCCCCATATGAAATAATGTATTTTTTCTATTTTATGAAAGGTCAGAGTGCCAAAACATTTAAAGAGGCCATCGTGCCTAGGAAATGTAATGCTATGATCACTATTAATAATAAAATACATCGATGGCTGCAAGGCAGACAATGACAAGAGTTA
This sequence comes from Picea engelmannii, assembly GCA_009831015.1. Classification (NCBI taxonomy): domain Eukaryota; kingdom Viridiplantae; phylum Streptophyta; class Pinopsida; order Pinales; family Pinaceae; genus Picea; species Picea engelmannii. Next base: position 850,127 of record ML781476.1, on the reverse strand, counting down.
TGGGAAGCTATGGTTCCACGAGAGAGGGGGCTTAAGGGGATAAGTCATTTTATCATATTTTATTTACCCATAATTATTGTAATGGAGAGAAAGGGTTACATGAGCTTCTTGGGGGAAGGTCATGTGGTTCTTGATTTTCCAAGTAAATATATAAACCCATATTAAGGGATGTTTGGGGGTTCTTCTGGTTCTCTTCACTCACTCTGTTCATTCATTATTCATTTTGTTCACACTCTCCATTCTATTCACTTTTTCACTCATTCATTCTTGTTGTTGGAATGGGACCCTGAGGGTGCAATATTAAGGAGGAAGCCATTGTTTGTTGGCTGTAGAAGTAACTGGTGTATTCCAGCCATGAACTAATGCCGACATGTCCAAGATGCATTGGCATGTACTAAATTTTATTCACAACTGCGAGTCCTGAGAGTCCCAACATGGATATTCTCGACCAGATGCACTGGAGCCCTGGAAGGAGGTGGATAGCCTGAGGGACTGCGTGGCAGAGAAGGGGTTCCATTTTTTTGGGTTGTGCAGGATGGAGAGAAGAGAGTTGGTGTACTTGGATTGCTGTGTGTTGAGGAACATGTGAGAGCTTGAGTGTTGACTGGTTTGGGGAAGCTGAGTGACACCCTAGAACCGTCCTTGTGGATTCATAGCCCTGGATTGGGGGTGACATTGCTGTTGAGACTTGGAACCACAATGTTTATGATTGGGTGGAACATCCTTGGTTTTCATCTAGTTGGTGAACCAATTTGATTAAGATAAGTTCTCTTCGTCATGTGTTTTGTCTGCTGTATATAATTTCCGTTGTCTATGAATTATTGTCTCTTAGATTCGTATGTTATAACATGCATGCTTGATGGTTATTGCTATGCATGGAATGTTTAAACATTATTTATACTGTAGCATGAATCTTTATTGTTGCATGTGCTGTTATCATGTCTATTTCATGCTTCTTTAATAAGGAAAAAATATCACAATTCGAAGTCAGTTTCAAACAAAGGGATTTTGAGGTAGCGTGCCCGACCTGGGGGTGTCTGGGTACGCTACAGTTGTGAAGCAATATGGTCATGATGCCTTCCATTCCAACATGCCTTTCATTTCTTGATCAATATCCTCAATTATGATTGATCTTAAGAGGGCCGCCTTCTGATCATGGTTGTGAAGAGAGGGTATATGCTGTGTGATTTTTCCAATTGCTATGGACCTATCTGATCGGGGCCCTGTAAGAAGGTTTTGGTAATAGTTGACCATTTATTGCTTCATGTCAGAGTGGGTGGTTAGGATGTGGCCTTGTGCATCTTCCAATTTCGTGATACTTTTAATATCTCTTTGCTGGATCATGGATCGATGAAAAAATTTGGTGTTTTTTTCCCCTTCCTTTAGCCATTGAATTTTGGACTTTTGACACCATAGGATTTCCTCTTGTGCATATCCATACTCCAGATGTTGCTTGAAATTTTCTTCCTCTTCCTTTAACTGTTCCGTACAACTCATGTGAATGATATCTTGTTAAATACTTTTCATCCTTTGTTCCATATCTCGTTGGGTAGGAAAGATGTTCTCAAAGATGGTTCTATTCCAAAGCTTTGTGTTGTTGAATTTTTTTCATATTTTGTTGGAAATGGTATATGAGAGAGTCATTTGAGATGGATCATCCTCCCACCATTGATGATGATGCTCTTGAAATTCTGGGGGAGTGAGTCAAAATTTCTCAAAGCGAAAATCCATTTTCCTGGGTGAGCTGGCCATATATATCTAGATCTAAACATGTATTGATCCGAACTCGATATTGCTAGGACACTAGCCTCCATCGCAAATACCTCCATTATTAATGGTTCAAAAACTAGGAAACGATCCATCCTGCACGCTATATGCTGAGATCTTGATCTCCTGTTGGACCATGTGAAATCCCCATTGTTACTTTCTATGTCTATTAAACCCATATCTTCAATGGTTTCTTTGAATCCCTCTGAATCATGTTCTATCCTACGAACACCCCCTCATTTTTCTTCAAGTGAGGTGATCATGTTGAAATCCCCTTCTAGGATCTAAGAATGTCCTCTTGCAATGTTTCTTAAGTGGTGAAGACTTTGTAGGAAGTTCTGCTTGTCTTGTTGAGGTTGGGGACCATAAAAATTGGTGATGATCCCCTCTTTGTCTGAGCCTACTGCTCTGTAATCTAATGATCTTTTCCATTCATTGGTAAAGAAGCTCTCCAAAAGGACTTTTGTTGGATTCCACAAAATTTATAGTCCACCAACTACCCCTCTAGAGTAAGTGTAAATGGTGTTTTATTATTTCCAACATTGGGCAATAGTGCGATCTGCTTCCAAACCAACACATTTAGTTTCCTGAAGGAGTAGTATATCCGGGTTCTCATCTATGATACAAGATCGAGGAAGTCTTTGTTTGCTTCTTTCGTCCAAGCCTCTGATGTTCTATGAGATTATCTTCATGAGGAAGAGGGTGTAGGGAGGGGTGAGAAAGTGTCTAAGATCAATTGGATTTGGCTGAAGTTTACCATGAAGTTACCTACCTCCTGAATGAGCTATTGAGTGGACTTGCAACCATACTTCTTCTATTATTTTTCTTTGTTGCATGTCTCCTTAAGGGGACCTTTATGGATTCCTAGACCCTTGCTATCTCTGGATGTAGCTCTGGTTTCCGAGTCCAGGTATACTTTGTGGACCTTTCTGAGTTGATATTGTGGTATTGTATATAACTCCTTTCATTGATAGTATTTTTCTAAATTTACCAAGTCTACCCCGACCAGTTCCCTCTTGTCCTGTTCGATTTCAATGTCCCCTCCTTCCTTATATGGTATATCGTCTGCTTCTTGTGTTAACTATGTGCTGGGTAAAATTTGTTCCAATATTGGTCCTTTTGGGGATTTTGTTTTGGCCTTTTTTGACTGGTTTTCTTACTAGGCTCGGGTATCCTTGATATCATATGGTAATTGACTTAGAATGTGAAAGGAATTGTTGGTTTTTTTTTTTTTTTTTAGAGTTGGCACTTGTTTCTGTGGGATTTTCTTGCATTTTATTTGTATTGTCACAAACCCGCCCTTCATCTTATCATTAGTTTTTTGATCTGGCTTGCTTGGATGATTAAGAGGACAATCCATGAATAGATTTACATGCTCATGGAATTTGCGATATCATAAAGGAATGTGTTCATAGTCAACTGTTTGACTCCATTCTTCATCTTGATATTCTAGGTCGATTGAGCATGGTAGTGGTTTGTAAATTTTAAGGTAAACAAATATTTTGGCATAAGATATATACCTTCTTTGTCTGGTCACTTCACATGATTTGACATAGATCACTAAGGTTTTTCCGATCCCTGCTAATATTTCCTCCAACCATAGTTCTTGAGGGAGTGAGTATTGTCATATCCAAACTAGTACATGAGAGAAATCTTCCTTTTCGAGACTAAATAACTTTGTCCAATATCTCAGGAATAGACCAGCTGAGTTGAAGAATTAAGGGCCTCCATCAAAAACTCTCTCTCTGTCTTCAAGATTGTTAAAGATTACAGTGAAAAATAACTTGGATCCCAGTTGAAGATCACAGTGACCTTTGGGTTTCCACCAATGTTGAATCCATTTTATTAGATCCTTTTCGGATAGCCATAGCCCAAGAAATTTACCAATCAGGGCGTGGTCCCTCATGTACTGTGTATTCTCTTAGATTCAGATCGTGTTGATTGTATATAGCGGGGTTGTCGACGCTTGCAAAAGACATTTTCTAGTCTCCCAGATCCGAGCCTCTTTTGGATGGAAGGACTCAAGATCGATGTCCATGGTTTTCCTTGTGCTGGATCTGTCAAAATATGTCATAGTTTTTAAGTGAAACAAGAGTTCAAACGACGATCAAATGACTTTCCCTTCACTCGAAATTGCTATTATCACATTTTTGTAAGAGGGGGTTTGCACCCCCTCTTTTGGTGACGCCATGGTTGTAGTCAGAACCATGTTTAGAGGATGGATCGCTGAGGAAGTGGAGTAAGGCTATTGGGTGTCAATTCTTCTATATCTGGAATGGAACCCTAGAGAAACCCTAATTTGCAGAGCCGCTTCATTGCTTCAAATTTTTCGATATTGGATCATCTTAAACCTCACGTAAATCAACCTTTTGAAGAATACTTGGGTTTTATCTTTTATTGACTAGAAATATTTAGTTCCTCATGCACCTAAACAAAGTGATATCACATAACTCAAGAAATGAATGATAGTTGAAATGGCTATATCTCTTTTGTAGGCCAAAGATCTGCCTCCTTGTTTCCGGGTTTAAGCAGTATATTATGAAAACTATCTGCTCAATCAAATCTCGACTCGAGTTGTTCCTCAAGTAAATCCATTCAAACAATGGTGTGGGAAGAAGCCTTCAGTTGACCACCTCCATGTGTTTGGATGTGTTTCCTGGGATCATATTTTTGATGATTATAGAAAGAAGTTGGATGGAAAGACTCATGCCTGCATCATGATGGGATACTCTAAATAGTCTAAATCCTATTAACTATTTGATCCTGTCAAATAAAAAATCATTATTGTTATAGCACCAGTTTCCACCATTGAATCATTGATGACCTTGTTGGCCTTGTCCCTATCCTACTTGATGACACCATTTCTCCATACCTCCTCTGGATTATCTAAAAATTAATATTTTGGAACTTGTACGTGCCCTAACAATTATACAACATGCATATATGCCGGTTGATCAAAGGAAATTCATGTACATGTCATTAAATGATCAAAAAATATATTTTTTCATAATTGCATGTTGAGTTACGAGTTTGGTTAGTTTCCTAACTCCTTTTACCTGTACAAAACCGTCTCAAACTGCTTAGATATGATATAAATAGGGCATGATCCATGTGGAGAAAGGCATTGAATGAATGAACACTAAATAAAAGTAATGTTGAATGAATCCCACCTTGTTTGTAAGCCCCTGTAATTCATGTTGCTGCTTTTCTCCTCATATCTTAAAATCCTTGTTTCTAGCCCTTTCTGTGCACTCCCCTATATGATCAAGAGATCTTCCTGGATTCTCTTTGGATCTAATCATGTATCCGAGTCATAGGTTTACCATATGTGTAGTAGTCTGGGTGGAGGGACCTAGATTCCATTCGAGGATCGATGTCACAACAATTAAGATAACATCTACACCTCGATTTGTTTTGTTAATAATAAAGATGCTCATTCCTTTGATTTCTGATGTTCTTTATGTGTAATTCATTGCTTTTTGAACAAATATCTATCTAGAACACCAATTTTTGCAAATGTTTCTATTTTTGTTCAAATTGACTAGAGTTAGTTATCATATAACTACCTTCCTTTGTAGTCTTGTGTTTTCTTTGTCTTTAATTTTTTTCTGGTACTTAGCTTAGTAGCATTTAATTTCATGAGTCTTTTTCATGCTTCAATTGACCTATCAATTGTCTGTTTCATTTTATTTTTGGAAGTTTCCGAGTTGTATATGCGTCATTCTTTTATAATAGTCACGTACATATGTGTGTTTCCTTTAAGACGATCACGTACATATGTGTGTTGTCTTGGAGACATGCGTGCACATCTCCATAGGAAAGGTTTTTTTGTAAATTTTTCTATTTTCTTGGGTGTTGGGCTTGATGCTTGAAATTGTTTTGAGGTTCTGAGACTCTGGTTTATCTGTTGTTAAGTACATAAGTACATAAGTTTTAGATTTTTATAAATAAAAACAAAAAAAAATTCATTTATTTTCTTGAAGTTTTCAAGTTCATAGAAGTGGTTCAAAAAGTTTTGTCTAAGGTCTTTGTTGTTGGGATAGTCCTGTTTGTTGTCCTTACAGGTTTTAATAATTTTGAGTACTTCTCTTCGCTTATTGTCTTGTCTTTTTCTTGTTTTTCTTTGAAAACACAAAATCTGGTTTAGTTTTTCGTTTTCTCTTTTGCCCTAAAACAAGAAAAATCAAACAAGTATATAGGTATGCTTTGTAATTCTCTTTTGAGTAATTACCTTTGTTTTTCATTGAAAAATAAAAGTTCTTTATGCAAGATGATTTCTTTTCTTAGTGCTTATTGATTTCATAATACTCTTTGCATTCTTGAAAAACTTCATTTTTTGCAAAAGTTAGTTATCATTTCGGTGAAAAGGATAGTTTAGTTTTGCTCATTTTTTGATAGCTGCATTGCATTAAGGAAATTTGCATTAGTTTTACATTGCATTCGAACAAAAACTCTATATTTCTTGCATTGCATTAAAATAAAATATTTTTCATTTTCCTGAAGCATTCTTTACGCTACTTTCATTGAAGAATAAGTTTGTTTCATAACAATGTTCTTAAAAGTGTTTTACTTTTTTGTTGAGTCTCTTAACACCACTGAGTTGAACATCCAATACATTTTTGAGTAAACAACAACTCCTAGAATAAACACATAACTTAAAATAAATTAGAATTTTCGTTTGTAGGAAAAAAAAATTGTCTAGGTGTAGGGCCTTGGAGATCTCCTCAGTTACGCCATCAAAATAAGTGAGTACATTAGTGGTATTTTTTTTTTTGAACACAACTGTTAAGACAAGAGATATGTGACAATAACATACATTATGCAAACAATAAAATATCATCACATCACTACACAACAAAAATCCAATTACAACATCACTATTATTCAAGACCAACCATATCACATAAAGATAACAAAGATATCTATCCACCCAACTTATCCTGCAAGGTTAGGACCTCCAAGACACATAATCAATGTTCAAGTCTAGGATTCATCCGATTGATTTTGACCATTTAAGGTCTGAGGACTGGCGAATGTTCCGAGGAACAAGGAAGTGTCTAATTCCCTTAACCAATCCTAGTACAACAATCAAGACTATAATTCAACATTTAAAATTTAATTAATTCAATAGCTCAAGAACCAAACAAATCAACATATGACAATATAACAACCTTCTCGATACAATAAAAAATGAGAAAAATAGAATAGTAGGATAACAATGTATTGAACTAATAAAATTATTGTGGTAATGAAATTATAGTTATGAGTGCACAGATGATCATACGAAAATTTAGAATTTCTTCCATGCTTGACATAATTTTTTTTTTGTACGAGTAGTGCAACTCCTTGAGGTAAATAAAATGGTCTCACTGAATGCTCTTGTTCCACTGGATATATTCTCTAGGTTTAATGCTACAAACCAAGTGGTTTGATGAAAGTTATGTGTACTTTGTTCTAGTATTATACAAATAGAAATTAGAAATTCATTATTGGAATTGATGTAATTGCAGGTAAGTTACTTTTATTTTTAGAAAAGACATTTTTCCTTGTAAAAATATAGAAGGATGGCAAGAGTAATGTGACAACATTAAGTTGTTAACTATTACAACTTAAAAAAACAATCAAAGAACATAAAATATATTTCTTTTACAATGACAATAAATTTAATATATATAATCATGAACCGTGAATATATTCTTAAACGCAATATCAATAAGCATAGCCCATTAATAGTACATTTAAGCAAGGTCATGAATCCATTCTCAAATGAATCTTAACATCAATGATTTGATATGATTATAACGAAATCATTAGTTTTGGTCCTTAAACCCATCATGATTATAAATCGTTATCATCAATTATTCATTCTATTTAACCTTTAATTCTCTGCTATAAATAATGTGTGCATACTAAAATTTTGTGTATATATACATAATATATCTATACAATAATTTATATTTATTAGCTTTTAGAGAATAAGCTCCGCGTGTAAAGGAAACACTTAAGAGACACATGAAATCTTCGTGCTCCACCCTCGTGCCATCTGTTGGCAATGAAATAAAACTGGAACGTGTTCCAGGAGGTCCAAGCTTAACTTAGACGTCGAGTTATCAATCAGTCAATAATTATAATAATTGCATGATGAAAGACTTCATTCCAATAGTTGATAATTAACAGTTGAGTGTTGTCCCAGTGGGAAGAAGGTACCTATATTTACACGACAATGGGTTGTTGTTTGTAATTTCAGACGTAAAGGCAGTTTAAGTTACTACTCGATGGAAAAGTGATATGCTCATTGAAAGATATAAAAACATCAATGGAATTATATGAAACATAAAGTTATTTTGGCGTTCACGGTGGGATTAGACTTCTAAAAAGTTGCTTTACAGAGAGAAAGATTTATTGAACCAAATGCAGGCAATGAAGCTATCCAATGGATTAGTAACCAGACAAAGACACACTAACTTCTCACCGGCTAAACATTTACAACCATCATTCAAGGACTTATCCATGAATCATGATCGACAATGTAGTCGATAATCGATGTTACTCGATTTGACCTTCCTATAACTATTTACAATAGTTTCTTGGTAGAAATTAATACAAAAATCGTCACTTTATGACCACTTCGGTAGGTATAACTCCAAGGGAGTTGAACAACTTGAGAGTTGTAACATTCTGAAGTGCTAGAGTGTTGAAGTCCTGAAATAAATAAGGACTGTTCATCTCAACACTTGATTAAGTCATGATCGTTAATTTCTCTGAAGCCTCCAGATGAGCCAGGATTGTCTAGTCAATGGGAGATGAAATATCAACTGTCCGATCTACTAGTGGAAATAATATAAGTACTTCGACGAAGTGTACTTCGGGAAGTATTACACTGGAAGAATGCAAGAATTTTGAAGTCCATAGGACCTGGTTCCAACACAGGTCTCATGATAAGGTAAAGGCATTGATCAAAGGCCAAAACAATTTCCCAATGAAAAAGATGATCTGACAATTGTGTTTTAATAAACCGTTGAGACCAACGATCTGCACATCTCAACATGGTCGCATGTTAGCAACTTTTCCACAACGTCCGTTAATCCTGGGATGAGACATCATCAAATCAAATGATGTTCCAGATCTAAAGTGCGTAACCTCCAAAAAATTAACTGATGTAGGAGCATCATATAAAGCCAAAGACACGTGCCTAACCAAATGAGATAGTTGGAAAAACACTAGCGCACATTTTGAAGTGTTTTGAAGATTAATGAATGGACATTAATGTAATAGCTAGGGAAGTGTACTTGTTAAGAACCAAACGTCAATATAGCATAGAAAAACCTCAGGAAAAGTACTCAACGCCTTGAAAAAGAGATAATTTCAGATAATAAGCCTCTTCAAGGGGGCAACCTCCTTTTACACCACTTAAATGTTCAAGTACAAGATGATTCAAAATGAAAATGTATCCTTGGTATATATAGGAGACTAGGAGGTATAATTACAACTAATGGCCTAAAGCCGACATAAATAAAATAACATTACTAATATAATAAGCCCCAATTAAGGGGTAATGAGCCAATATTAGGGCTTAACATGCCCCTCCCCTTGAGACAAGTGTTGTCCACAACGCTTGAGTAACTCTGGATGCTTATGTATAAAAGACTCATCTTCCCAAGTGGAATCTTCAGCCAAACGTTTCCTCCATTTAATGAGATACTCTGAAATGGGTCTTCTTCAGCTGGCGAATTCTTGTGTCAGTGATGGCTTCAGGATCCAATATGATTTTTCCTTCCTCGTCAAGTTCTGGAAATATAGTTTTAACTGGAATCTTGTCACCTATAACCTTCTTTAAGCATGAAACATGGAAAACTGGGTGTACTTGTGAAGATGCAGGCAACTCCAATTTGTATGCCATAGTACCAATCTTTTGCAACACCTTATAAGGTCCATAGTACTTTGGTGATAATTT
>ML781476.1:823732-837198 GCA_009831015.1 Picea engelmannii | reverse complement strand
TTTTGGTGGCATGTTGGCCAAGTATCACTTTTGAATCTTGATTTTGAGGCGGTTCTGCTAGACAATATTTATTCTGTTCTATCTCCCAAGTTTCGGCCCTTCTGGGTATGAAAATTTCTTTTAGGTAGTTCTTTGATATTTATTCTCTGTAATGCCACAGGTTTGATCAAAATTGGATGTGCCAAGTGGAATTTACGGTAACTTCCTCACAACTTGCCGATTTTTGGCCTTTCCAGGAGATCTCACTTGTATAGCATTCCCCGCACAAAATAATTGATATCATATTCTGAAACTCGCACCCAAAATACTACAGACTGTTCACGATCCAATGAAACCAGTCCCACTCAATTTTGATACTTTAGCAAGAAGTTATGATTGTTTTACCTGGAACACCTTCTTGAGACTAGTCAATAGGACTAGTCAGATACCCTATCTTACACAAGGTGTATATACAAGTTTAAGATGACCCAGAAGCTGAACTTGTTACTACAGATACCTTACTAATTTTTGTAAATGACCTCCAGAGTTTAGGGTCTGAAACATTACAATTTTTTTTTTATAGCGAAAATTCCGCAATGACTCATTTCAGGATGATTCCAGAACCCTATCTTGTATAGGCTGTATCTCCGAAAGTGTAAGGCCTCAGGAGTTGAATTTCGAACCCAACGTACATTTATCCGTCTACTAAAGATCCTCCAAGCCATTCCTTCTGAAACATTGTAGAAAAAAATTTCTAATGAAAATTCCACGGTGTCTCAGATGTAACAGCGAAACCCCAAGACCTTGAGCTCTGATACCATATGTTAAGAACCAAACGTCAATATAGCATAGAAAAACCTCAGGAAAAGTACTCAACGCCTTGAAAAAGAGATAATTTCAGATAATAAGCCTCTTCGAGGGGGAAACCTCCTTTTACCCCAATTAAATGTTCAAGTACAAGATGATTCAAAATGAAAATGTCTCCTTGGTATATATCGGAGACTAGGAGGTATAATTACAACTAATGGCCTAAATCCGACATAAATAAAATAACATTACTAATATAATAAGCCCCAATTAAGGGGTAATGAGCCAATATTAGGGGTTAACAATACTTACTTTTGTGTTTTGGACATTGTAAACAGATCTTGAGCGTTGCTCTCATCTGTCGAATGTAGAGACATTTATGCATAATGAATGCAAGTAGGTAGATTTAATTTAATAGATTAGATAGTTTTAGGAGCGTAGGAGGTAGGAGGGAAAACAGATGATAGACACCCTCAACCCTTGTATCATTGTAACATAATTCAGAATTCATAAGCTGTAGAGCTGCAGAGAGGAATATAGGAGGACAAATAATTTATGCATTTTAGTTTCTATTGGCCATGTACAGGAGCATTGGATTCAATAGAAGAAAGTTTTGATTCCAATCTACATGTTTGTTATGGTTGTTGGAACCACCTATTAAATGGTATGTTGCAAGCTTGTTTGCATTCTCTGTGTGCATTCTATTTCAATGCCAATGTGTATATGCATTCTATTTCAGTGCAAATGTGTGTCTGTATGCTCTAGAATTCTACGTTGAATGTTTGAATTATGGATAAGGGGTGAATGAGTTTCAATTGTTTCTCTTTCTAAGAACTCCTGCAAAGAGTGCAGTGACAGGTTGACAAGGAATGCGTCGACCAGGTTCTATGTTTCATCTCAGGACCCTCAGAGGAGATTCAAACTGTGTCTTTGTAGGCAAAGATTGCTAGTAGAGCACAAAGTCGTGCAAGGTGTGTGCAGGCTGGGTGGAGTCTTGGATTTTACAAATCCAAGAGAGAAATTAAGGGATTTCTATTGTAAGGAGTGCACGGAGTCAAAGACCCTAAATAACTAGAGGTTATTTGAAAGTTTCTGCAAGGAGTGCGTTCAGGGACCCTTTTGGAGGCCTTGAGTTTGCGAGTGGAAGCTCAGGAGGGTTAGAACCTCTCAATTGTTCCAAAGGGAAACGAAGGTTGAATTAGTTCACAGGAGTAAAGTTATGGAGGAAGGACGCCAAGTCATTTTGCCAAAAGTGCTTGAGAAGTTGAATCAGACGGTTGAATCGCTTCAAGAGGAAGTGATGAAATCCCGTGAGTTGTTGGATCTCTTAGAACAACGAAGAGATTAAGACATAGTTTCTTTTCAATACCCTTAATCTCTAGAGGGATAGTGACTATCAGATATGGATCAACAAGGACCGTTTCTCTCGTATGTGAATTCGCGTATCAGAATTCGGGGAATGGAGTGACAAGAGGTTTGGCGTCAAGCGTCTTGAATCACCGATTTGTGAAATCCCAATATGTCGAGGACTGTTGGAGCGAGGGAGGCACATAACCATTTATCTCACCAAAGGTACAATTTCGTAGTCGGGGATCCATAGAGGAAGAGGAACGACTGTTGGTTGCCCGCTTGAGTTGCGAAAGCCAGAAAAATCCGTGTGGACAGGTGGCAAGAACTCACCCCGTAAGCAGAGTAAAGATGAAGTGACATGTGGCGCATGCTCGTTGCTTTGGGTAGAGTCAACCTTTGTTGACAAACCACGTTTTGGGGATTCACAAGGGGAGGGCACGAGAAGTTGGTGCTCCAACTTGCGAAGTCGTGAGTTGCGAAAGGTGCTTGCACAAGGCTTGGTTGTTGTCCTATAGGAAAAGGGGTTGAAGAGAGGGGTTTACACCTTAACCCATTTGCATTTATCATTTCGGCTATTGCCAAGGGCTAGGGCATAGTATTCGAAGTGCCCCAACTTGAGAGACCCGAAATCCTTTGCGGGCTTAGGCAAGGAGTTTAATTAACCCTTGTCAAGGTTTAGAGAAGATCATGCATGGATCTCAGCCCGAGGGCAGGAGGTATACACCAGATGTGGTATCAGAGCCCAGAACAAGTTCTTTTCTTTCTGTAGTAGAGAGAGAGGAATTTTACAACCATGCCACTGAGAAGAAGAGAAAGGGAAATGCATGATCCTGCAGTGGAAAGAGAAATGCGTGAATTTCGTGCTAGGATTGATGCTATGGAGACAACACAGAGGCGCACAGTTAACGTTGGGGATATCAGCGAAGATGAAAGTGGAAATGAAGCTGAAAACGAAGAAGTTGCAGTTGAAGATGCTGCGGAAGAATGCTTACTCAAGGCTGTTGCTAGGATAGGTGCTAGGGAAAAAATTGACATTCCAATGTACGAAGGCAACTTGGATGTTGAAGAGCTTCTAGACTGGATTAGAGCTCTAGACAAATACTTTGACTATGAGGATGTCGAGGAATACAAGAAATTCAAACATGTCGTTACTAGACTTAAAGGGCATGCAACACTATGGTGGGATGAACTGCAGGCTGATAGACGTTGCAAGGGCAAGCAAAAAATCAAAAGTTGGGATAGAATGGTTGCAAAAATGAAAGCCAAGTTTATACCCAGGGATTATCAAATAAATTTGTTTCGGAGGATTCAAAATTTGAGACAGAAGCTGATGTCAGTGAAATAATACACTGAAGAGTTCTATAGGATAAACATCAGAGCAGGTCATCGGGAAAGCGATGATGAGAAAGTTTCCAGGTATATGAATGGTCTACGGTATGACATTCAGGACGATATGAGCATGATGACCATCCGAACCATAGAAGATGCTTATCAGATGGCTTTGAAAGCTGAAGAGAAGCTGAGCCGAAAGCAAGGTCAAAGAGGCCGAGGCAGAAGTCAAAGCATAGGAAAGATGATTGCCCAGGACAAAACTCAGAGACCTAAAGAAGAGGGGAAGAAACCTCAAACTCAACCTGAGAGAGGAAGAAGCTCATAGGGAGGTAGTATGTAGATATAAATACTTTTCCTCGAACCAGAGGAAGAGGAAGAGGCAGAGGAGGTGAAGTGAAATTCTTTGTCTGTGGAAAAATCGGACATAAATCCTATGAGTGTCCAGATGGGAAGAAAGATGGTGGTGAAACTCACATTTTCGAAGCTCAAGGATGAAATGTTGAGGCAGAGGATACTGAGGGAGGACGATCTTTGATGATGAGGAAAGTTCTCTTGAAACCAAAAAGGGAGCCAGAGAACCCAGCCCAAAGAAACAGTTTGTTTCAGACTGCTTTCAAAACCAAAGATAGGGTATGCAAGGTCATAGTAGACATCGGTAGCACAAATAATCTTGTATCTACGGAAATGGTAGAAAAACTGGAGCTGGAGACTGTTGCGCATCCAAGCCCATCCAAAGTTTCGTGGCTACAAAAAGGACATCAGGTAAATGTCACTAAACAATGTTTAGTCGAATTTAAAATAGGAGGATATAAAGATGAGATGATATGTGATGTCATTCCCATGGATGTTTGTCATTTATTGCTGGGTAGACCATGGAAATATGATAGAAATGTGGTGCATGATGGGAGAAATAACACATACACTCTGGAGAAAAGCGGTGGGACACACATGTTGCTGCCGATTAAGAACAAAGAGGTGGAAACAGAGATGAGAAACACTTTACTTCTCATGAGTGGGAAGGAACTTCTTAAGGAATTCAAGAAGAAGGAATACATGCAATTCATTGTGGTTAGGAGGCCCATAATTGTGATTTACCGGAAGAAATCCAGGAGTTGCTGGAAGAATTTGTTGATATAATAGTGGACGAACTACCTTGTTCGTTGCCACCTATCAGAAGTATAAACCATAATATCAATCTTATACCTGGAGCCAACTTGCTGAACAAAGCAACCTATAGGTTGACGCCACAGGAGAATGAAGAAGTTAAGAGACAGTTCCAAGACTTAATGGAAAAGGATTGATTTGGGAGAGCTTGAGTCCATGCGATGTTTTGACAGTGCTCAGCCTAAGAAAGGATGATGGCTAGAGAATGTGTACAGACTCAAGGGAAATCAACAAAATTACCATCAGGTACAGGTTCCCATTACCAAGGATGGACGACTTGATGGACTGCTTGAGTGGAGCAAAGTTTTTTTCAAAGATTGATTTGAAAAGCAGATATCATTAGATTAGAATGAGAGAAGGTGATGAATGGAAAACAACATTCAAGACAAATGAAGGGTTGTATGAATGGCTTGTCATTCCATTTGGCTTAACAAATGCGCCCAGTACTTTCATGAGGTTGATGAACAAAGTCCTGAAGGATTTCATTGGGAAATTCGTCATTGTATATCTTGATGATATATTAATTTTCAGCAAAACTAAAGAGGAACATTTAAATCATTTAGCTGCAGTGATGAGGAGGTTACAACAAGAGAAATTGCTGATCAATATGAAGAAATCATCATTTATGAGGACATAAATCATTTATTTGGGTTTTGTTATCTCTGCAAATGAATTGAAAATAGATTCAGAAAAGATAAATGCAATTAAGGATTGGCCATCGCCGAAGAGCATGTTTGAAGTTCGAAGATTCCATGGTTTGGCTATATTCTATAGGAAATTCATCAGAAACTTCAGTGGAATTAGTGCACCGATGATGGATACGGTGAAGAACAGACATAAATCTTTTCACTGGACGGAGGAAGCAGAGAAGAGCTTCAACCTGCTGAAGAAGAATATCATTGAGTAACCAATTCTGGTTTTGCCATATTTCTGCAAGACATTCCAGGTCAGGTGTGACACGAGTGGATTTTCCATTGGAGCAGTATTGAGCCAAGACAATAGGACGATCATGTATTTCAGTGAAAAACTGAATGAAGCAAAGATCGAGTACTCCACGCATGACAAAGAATTCTATGCAGTCATACAAGCGCTGAAGAAATGGATACACTATTTGGTTCCCAAAGAGTTCGTTTTGTATAGTGATAATCACGCTTTGCAATTCGTGACTCGACAGGAGAAGTTGTACCAAAAACATGCTAAATGGGTTGAATACATGCAAAATTTTACTTTTGTGATCAAACATATTTTTGGAACTGCTAACAAAGTTGCTGAAACTTTGAGCAGGAAATGTTTGCTTATGCAGGAATTCAGAGTCAATACTTTGGGTTTTGATATCCTCAAAGAAATGTACAGGGATGATCCAGACTTCAAAGAAGCATATGAGGCATCTGAGAATCCAATTCTCAGGGATAGAAGCCAATGGACTGAATACATGATCTAGGATGGATTGTTGTTTAGGGGAAATCAACTATGTATTCCGAAATGCTCCATGAGGGAGAATTTTCTGAAGGAAAAACACAACGGAGGATTGGCCGGACACTTCAGTCATGAAAAAACATTCTCAAAGTTGAATGGCTCATATTTCTGGCCAGGGATGAGGACAAATGTGAAGAAATTTGTGGACAGGTGCAGAATTTTTCAGCACACAAAAGGAAAAAGGAAGAACATAGGGTTATACCAACCATTACCCATACCGGAAAGGCCGTGGGATGCCGTGAGAATTGATTTCATATTGGGACTGCCAAGGACACAATGGGTATATGATTCAATATTTGTAGTGGTAGACATATTTTCAAAGATGGCACATTTCATACCATGCCAGAAAACCAGTGACGCAACTCATATTGCGAACCTGTTTTTCAAGGAAGTCGTTAGACTTCATGGCTTGCCAAGGAGTATCATTTCTGATCAGGATACCAAGTTTGTAGGACATTTATGGAGGACCTTATGGAATAAGTTGGGGAAAAATTTGTCTTTTATCTCAGCATATCATCCTTAGACGGATGGATAGACAGAGGTCGTGAACATGAGCTTGGGAGATTTGTTAAGGAGCTTAGTGACTGAACACCACAGTCAATGGGATAACATTATTCCACAGGTAGAATTCTCTTACAATGATTCACTAAATATAAGTATAGGGCATAGTCCATTCCAGGTTGTATATGGAATGCAACCAAGGGGAGTTTCTGAGTTGAAAGATTCAGAACAAGATGAATTCATGAGTTCTAGTGCAGAGGACTTTGCAGAAGGAATGAAGGAGCTTCACAACAAAATTAAGGAGTGATTGCAGAGTTCAAGTCAAGATTACAAGCATAGAGCAGATCAACACAGTCAAGAACTTCAATTCTAAGTTGGTGATTTGATTCTTGCACATTTGAGGAAGGAGAGGTTCCCAAGGGGAACATACAACAAGATGAAGATGAAAAAGATTGGACCATGCAAGGTCATAAGGAAATTTGGGACAAATGCATATGAGATTGAATTACCCAATGGGGTCGAAATCTCATCGATATTCAATATCGAGGATTTGTACCCTTACATAGCTGAAGAATAAGGAGTAGAATATAAATAAGAAAAGATTCAATGAACAAAACAAATGCATGTAGCTGAAAAACCATAGATGGAAATCATAATTGACAAGAGGATTAGTAAAAAGACCAGGAGAAAAGAGTATTTTGAATACTTGGTCAAATGTAAAGGACATCCAGTTGAAGATGCCAGTTGGGAGGATGAAAGAACAATTCAAAATCATGGACGAACAATGAAGGAACTCATGAACAGGAGTTCATGAAGATTTTCAAGCGAGGGAGTATGATGCAGGAGCATCGTATAAATCCAAAGACATGTGCCTAACCAAAGGAGATAGTTGGAAAAACACTAGCGCACGTTTTGAAGTGTTTTGAAGATTAATGAATGGACATTAATGTAATAGGTAGGGAAGCGTACTTACTTTTGTGTTTTGGAGATTGTAAACAAATCTTGAGAATTGCTCTCATCTGTCAAATATAGAGGCATTTATGCATAATGAATGCAAGTAGGTAGATTTAATTTAATAGATTAGATAGTTTTAGGAGCGTAGGAGGTAGGAGGGAAAATAGATGATAGACACCCTCAACCCTTGTATCATTGTAACATAATTCAGAATTCATAAGCTGTAGAGATGCAGAGAGGAATATAGGAGGACAAAGAATTTATGCATTTTAGTTTCTATTGGCCATGTACAGGACCACTGGATTCAATAGAAGAAATTTTTGATTCCAATCTACGTGTTTGTTATGGTTGTTGGAACCACCTGTTAAATGGTATGTTGCAGGCTTGTTTGCATTCTCTGTGTGCATTCTATTTCAATGCCAATGTGTATATGCATTCTATTTCAGTGCAAATATGTGTGTGTATGCTCTAGAATTCTACGTTGAATGTTTGAATTCTGGATAAGGGGTGAATGAGTTTCAGTTGTTTCTCTTTCTAAGAACTCTTGCAAAGAGTGCAGTGGAGGGTCCGCAAGGAGTGCATCGACTAGGTTCTATGTTTCATCTCAGGACCCTCAAAGGAGATTCAAATTGTGTCTTTACAGGAAAAGAGTGCTAGCAGAGCACAGAGCCGTGCAAGGTGTGCATAGGCCGGGTGGAGTCTTGGATTTTACAAATCCAAGAGAGAAATTGAGGGATTGCTGTTGCAAGGAGTGCATGGAGTCAAAGAACCTAAATAACCAGAGGTTATTTGAAATTTTCCACAAGGAGTGCGTGTAGGGACCCTTTTGGAGGCCTTGAGTTTGCGAGTGGAAGCTCAGGAGGGTTAGAACCTTGCAATTGTTCCAAAGGGAAACATAGGTTGAATGAGTTCACAGGAGTTAAGTTCTGGAGGAAGGACGCCAAGTTATTTGGCCATAAGTCCTTGAGAAGTTGAATCAGACGGTTGAATTGCTTCAAGAGGAAGTGCGGAAATCCCGTGAGTTGTTGGATCTCTTAGAAAAGCGAAGAGATTAAGATGAAGTGTCTTTTCAATACCCTTAATCTCTAGAGGGATAGTGACCGTCAGATCCGGATCAAAAAGGACCATTGATCTCGTATGTGAATTCGCGTATCGGAATTCGGGGAATGGAGTGGCAAGAGGTTTGGGGTCAAGTGTCTTGAATCGTCGATTTGCGAAATCTCGATACGTCGAGGACCGTTGGATCGAGGGAAGCACATAGGCGTCGATCTCGCTGAAGGTATGATTTCGTAGTTTGGGATCCATAGAGGAAGAGGAACGAATGTTGGTTACCCGCTTGAGTCGTGAAAGCTGAAAAAATCTGTGTGGATAGGTGGAAATAACTCACCCCGTAAGCAGAGTAAATCATAAGTGACAGGTGGCACACGCCCTTCGCTTTGGGTAGAGTCAAACTTCTTTGACAGACCGCGTTTCGGGGATTCGCAAGGGGAGGGCATGAGAAGTTGGTGCTCCAACTCGCGAAGTCATGAGTTGCGAAAGGTGCTTGCACAAGGCTTGATTGTGGTCATATAGGAAAAGGGGCTGAAGAGAGGGGCTTACACCTTAGCCCATTTGCATTTTGTGTTTCGGCTATTGCCAACGGACATGACATAGTATTCGAAGTGCACCAACTCACGAGACCCGAAATCCTTTGCGGGCTTAGGCAAGGAGTTTAATTAAATCTTGTTGAGGTTTAGAGAAGATCCTGTGCAGATCTCAGCCTGAGGGCAGGAGGTCTACACCATTAATGATCAATCAATTTCAATTTAAGCTATGGATCTCTGTCGTTGGATCTTATATTGATCGCGATCAATGGTGCAATCCACTATGGAACATCGCTTATAGTGGATAAGCCCATGGGTTCGAGCCCGCGATCATAAGGAAAGTGGATTGAAGGAAGCGCATGTGCAGAATTTGAATTCTATACATGTTTAAAGATCCTGTGCAATAATTTGACAATATTGACACACAACCATTCCATTTCCACTATAAGATCCCATTTGCACAAAAAGGGTGAAAGTAACTTTTTCAGGAAGCCATAACTTTCAGCTCAGAGATCATATTGGGGCATGGGAATAGTCATTAGAAATATGATTTAGAGGAGAATAACATTGAATTGTTATAATTTGGACAATTATGATATATTTCTTCATAAATTGAGCATAAAAAGGACCTGTAGCATTGTTTGGATTTTTTTTTATAATATGCATAATTCTAACAAAATGGTTGCTTGCACATTTTGCAGAATTAGGGATTATAACCATATCAGTTCAAGATAAGAATGCATATTCAAGAAATGAAGGAAGGAGAGGGATACTTCAGTCATGATAAAGAAGCCAAAGGTAAAATACCAGTGTTGGTAATGCAAAGACATAATCAAATGGGCATAGAAGCAGAGGGGAACAAGAAACCTTAATAGAGACTGTGAGAAGCCTAAAAATAGAAGTGCAGAGTTACAAAGAACACAATGAGAGGTTGATGAGAGAAAAAAACCATATAAATTCTCAAGTAATGCAAAGCCTAAATCAATTGCATAGACAAGCAAGGAATGGATCGAACTTAAGGAAGGAGGAAGAAGAAATATATCATGAAAGAAGAGGTAACTACGGAAGAGCTTCTCATTCAAGAAGTGCCAACAAAACTCATAGACCTCACTCATTGACTTACTCAACAAGGAAATTTTATGCATCTGAAGACTCCATAAGCAGTCCCGAAGTGTCTCCTGTTAGGCACCAAAGAAGAAGGCATGAATTGGACAATTTGCAAGGAGAGTTAAGTAAACTTAAGCCACCATCCTTTGATGGTGAAAGAGAAAGGGAAGATGATGTTGAAGCATGTATGGTTGGACTCAAGAGGTATTTTCAATTGCATAACTACTCTTCAAACCTAGAAGCAAGAATTTCCACCTACCATTTACATGGGAAAGCTGCTATGTGGTTGGACCAACTAAAGCAAGTTGAGCACATTAATGAGAGTAGGATCACTTGGAAGCAGTTCAATAAATATTTTCAAAAGGAGTATCTTTAAGAGAACTTATATAAAAATAATATGTGAGATTTCTTTGAGCTAAGGTTGGGAAGCATAACCATGACATATTATGAGAAGAGGTTCTTTGGATTGCTGAAGTATGTAGGATTTATCAAAGATGAAAAAGTGAAGATTCAAAGGTTTTTAAGTGGACTGTCATCATTTTATAAAGAGAATATCCAATATGATAAGACGAGGACATTGAATGAGACCATATGGAAGGATAAGTACCTGTATGAGCAAGGCAAGGGAAAATAATCCATGCAGAAATCTTGGAAGGATAAGCAGAAGGAGAAATCAGATTAGAGGAGGAAGGGGTTGAAACCTCCTTTCAATAGAAACAACCCTAATAAAAATCAAGAAGATCAGTCTTCTAAGGATGAATCCAAGAAAGAGGATTCCTTATGGAAAAAAGGAAGACAACCAATCCAATGTTGGGGGTGCAAGGAAAATCACCCATACAAGGATTTCCCTCACAGAGGAGATAAAGAAAAGACCATGCACACCATCCAAGAGGCTACAACAGTGGATGATGTGGGCAAGATATATGCAACCTTAGAAGATAGACAAACATCATATCAATCCAATATGATCGAAGTGGAAGGTAAGATCATTAATCAACCTGTTGCTATTTTAATTGATTCAAGAGAAATTCATTGTTACATTGATCCTAAAATAGTGGATAGATTAAATTTATAGAAAAGTAAGCTAGGGAAGTCAAGTTTGGTTTAGCTAGCAACAAGAACCAAAAGAAGTATCAATGAGACTATCAAAAGTTTTCGAATAAATATTAATGGAGTAAATAGATTTTACGATATGAACATCATACCATTAGGATCTTATGACATCCTACTTCGAATGGATTGGTTGGATCAACACCATGCTGTCCTAGATGGTCATAACAAGACATTTACATGTCTTGATGAAGAAGGAAAACATAGCACTGTGAAAGGAATTCTAAGACCCATTTCTATAAGGGAGATTTCAACCTTACAACTGAATAAATGTTTCAGGAAAGGATGTAAATTGTATGCAACTCATGTGGAAGAGTCAGAAAAGACAAAAGGGTTGAGCCTTGAAGATTTTCCAGTATTGCAAGAGTTTGAATATGTATTCCAAGAGATACTAGGATTTCCACCAAAGAGGGAGATATATTTCTCTATTGATTTAGTACCAGGAGCTACCCCAATATCAAAAACACCTTAGAGAATGAGTACAAATGAATTGAAAGAATCACAAATGCAGTTGGAAGAATTGTTGAAGAAAGGGTACATAAGTACAAGTGTTTCACCTTGGGGAGCGCCAATACTCTTTTTCAAAAAGAAGGATGGAAATTTGAGGATGTTTATAGACTTTAGACAAATGAATAAAGCCACTGTGAAGAAAAAATACCCTCTACCCAGAATTGATGACCTCTTTGATCAACTAAGAGGATTAAATATGTTTTCAAAGATAGAATTGAGTTTCGGATACCATCAGGTAAGAATCAAGGAAGAATACATCAACAAGACAACCTTCAGAACCAGGTATGGACATTATGAGTTTGTAGTGGAGCCATTTGGACTGACCAATGCACCAACTATCTTTATGTTCTTTATGAATATCATATTCAAAAATTATCTGGATAAGTTTGTCGTTGTGTTCTTTAATGACATAGTTATTTATTCTAAGTTCAAGGAAGAGCATGAACATCATTTGAGGTTGGTGTTACAAGTGCTGAGGGAACATCAGATTTATGCCAAGATTAGTAAGTGTTCTTTTTACCAAGAAGAAATCCATTATTTGGGTCATATTATTTTAGAACAAGGTATAGTAGTAGATCCAGAAAATATTGAAGCCATTAAAGGATGGCCAACATCCAGGAATGTTTCAGAAATCAGATCTTTTATGGGATTAGGCGGATACTACAAGAGGTTTATAGTGGGGTTCTCTAAGATTTCTCATCCCATAACTTCCTTACAAAATAAGGGAATCAAGTTTGAATGGACAACGAAGTGTGAAGATAATTTCGATTTGTTAAAGGAAATACTTACTAGTGAAAAGACTTGAGATTGAGATACCATCAGGTAAGAATAAAGGAAGAATACATCAATAAGACAACCTTTAGAACTAGGTATGGACATTATGAGTTTGTAGTGGAGCCATTTGGATTGACCAATGCACCCACTGTCTTTATGTGCTTAATGAATGACATATTCAAAAATTATCTGGATAAGTTTGTCATTGTGTTCTTGAATGACATACTTATTTATTCTAAGTCCGAGGAAGAGCATGAACATCACTTGAGGTTGGTATTACAAGTGTTGAGGGAACATTGATTTATGCCAAGATTAGTAAGTGTTATTTTTACCAAGAACAAATCCATTATTTGGGTCATATTACCTTAGAACAAGGTATAACAGTAGATCTAGAAAATATTGAAGCCATTAGAGGATGGCCAACATCCAGGAATGTTTCAGAAATCTGATCTTTTATGGGATTAGCCAGATACTACAGGAGGTTTATAGCGGGGTTCTCTAAGATTTCTCATCCCATAACTTCCTTACAAAAGAAGGGAATCAAGTTTGAATGGACAATGAAGTGTGAAGATAATTTTGATTTGTTAAAGGAAATACCTACTAATGCACATATTTTAAAGATTGCTGACCCAAATGAGAATTTTGTTGTTAAGCCCTAATATTGGCTCATTACCCTTTAATTGGGGCATATTAGATTAGTAATGTTATTTTATTTATGTCATCTTTAAGCCATTAGTTGTAATTATACCTCCTAGTCTCCTATATATACCAAGGAGACATTTTCATTTTGAATCATCTTGTACTTGAACATTTAAGTGG
>ML781476.1:780347-795523 GCA_009831015.1 Picea engelmannii | reverse complement strand
TAGATTTATGTTTTGAAGCTAGCCATTTTTGCCAAGGATTTTTAAGGAAAGAGGGAGGAGCATGAGGCCTTGCTTAAGCAACACCGGAATGAGCCTCCTCCCCTTAGGGTTTTGACTTCATGGCCCTGCCATTGCAGCAACATCAAGCCTAACTCTCTTGTCCTTGAATTTAGATTCTCCCGAGACCTTAGCCCTTGCTCCTTGACTCCATTATACCCTAAGGCACTAGTCTAGAACTCCAACGTTGAGATTCTTGTGTCAAAACAACACTTTTAAACTTCTTAAATTTCAAACCCTAACTAACCCTAACGTCTCACTAACCCTAATTGATGATGACGTCATGCCTCTTTTGAACTCTTGGTTGATGTAAAATGTTGTGTCTTAGTCATCTAAGTGATAGACATTGAAGTGTTGATAATTTTCATTAGCTTATTTGCAAAACATCCACCTTTTTGTCTACTAAACTAACCCTAGAACAAAGCTGGCGTCACCCTTAGTATAGTGACGCAGCAAGTCTATTATATGTGAGCATTTAATGATATCTAAAGCGTTGTGTTAATTCAAGGGTTGGTTATCTATATTGATGCTATATCATTTCCAATGTTATTGAGAAGTAATATTACAAGCCATGGTCATTTTTTGCAATCATTGACTTCGTCAATAATTACTGCTATTTATGCTCATGTATGTTAAATGCTGATAGTCATTAATTTATGAAGTACCGACCACTATTGCACATTTAGTTTTATTGTTTCCTTGTCTCGCAAATATGTGCTTTCTTCTGTGGTATTTCTTCATATTGACTATCTTCTTGGCAGTAATCTGTGAAGGGAAAACCCACTTTAACCTTTTGAGCCTTAATCCCTTGACCCTTTTCCTTTCAAGGCCCCAGATTACTAGGGACGTCTCCCCAGATTACTAGGGACGTCTCCCTTGGGTTTAGCCACCCTAAATAGAAAGAGCCCCCCATCGAGGTGACAGTGGGTGGGGAAGCTCCTATTACACCAGTTTGATCCTAACCTGCCATCTACTTGACCTAGACAACAAACTGAGCGATAACAGAGATCTTCGAAAGAATAAGGCCAATTGCATACATGCTTGCATTGCCTTCTTACATGAATGTGCATAATGTATTTCATGTCTCTTTGATGAAAACATATATACATGATCCTAACCATGTTATTGATTGGAATTTGATTCAGGTAGAGCTAAAGGGACACTTTTAGGTCCAACCAATGCGCATATTAGATAGAAAAGTCAAAATGCTCTAGAATCAAGTTATAGAGCTAGAAAAAGTTCAGTGGATCTATTACAGTCTTGAAGATGCTACTTGGGAGCATGAAGATGCCATGCGGGAAGAGTACCCGTGAATTCTTGAATAAATTTTGAAATTTTTATTTCTATTTTTTATATGCACTAAGGACAGTGCCAAAATAAGGGGGAGGGGAATGTAATACCCTGGTTTTGAGTCCCCATATGAAATAATGTATTTTTTCTATTTTATGAAAGGTTAGAGTGCCAAAACATTTAAAGAGGCTATCATGCCTAGGAAATGTAATGCTATGATCACTATTAATAATAAAATACATCGCTGGATGAAAGATAGACACTGACAAGAGTTATAGGAGGCTATGGTTCCACGCGAGAGGGGTCTTAAGGGGATACACCATTTTATCATATTTTATTTACCCATAATTATTTTAATGGAGAGAAGGGGTTACATGAGCTTCTTGGGGGAAGGCCACGTGGTTCTTGATTTTCCAAGTAAATATATAAACCCATCTTGTGGGAGGTTTGGGGGTTCTTCTGGTTCTCTTCACTCACTCTGTTCATTCATTATTCATTTTTTTCACACTCTCCATTCTATTCACTTTTTCACTCATTCATTCTTGTTGTTGGAATGGGACCCTGAGGGTGAATTATTAAGGAGGAAGCCATTGTTTGTTGGATGTAGAAGTAACTGGTGTATTCCAACCAATTTTTTTTTTGCCCACATGTCTAAGATGCATTGGCATGTACTAAATTTTATTCACAACTCCGAGTCCTGAGATTCCCAGTATGGAGATTCTCAACCATATGCATTGGAGCCCTGGAAGGAGGTGGATAGCCTGAGGGACTGCGTGGCAGAGAAGGGGTTCTGTTGAGTCTCCATTTTGACATAAGATAATACCCTATCTTACCCTCTATCTAAGTCTTTTTTCATCTATTATAAACCTATATTGGACTATTCCCTCCCAAAACACATGCCTAATAGCTATGTCATGTCTACAAGAGGTAATTGGTGATTTAAAGCATGTTTGTTTAACTTTCTTAAATTAATTCGAGTGAAAGTGTTTTATTTTGTATATTTATAATAATTTGATTTATGAGCAGTCTATCCGTCAGTACCAGACACTGTGTAATCCGGTACCGAATCCATTCCGGTACCCAAGACAGTTTTGATCCGGTACCAAGACGTGTGCTATTCCGGTACTCCTTGCTCCATTCTATTCCGGTACTAGACTCGCGAATGTGTGCAATCCGGTACCAAAACCTCTGTTTTAGGATGAGCCATTTGGACCTGGATAATGGTGGAGATTTCAAGAAGATAGTTGGATAGAAGCGCCCGAGTCAGTTCTCCAGTTGCAAGAGACTCCATCACTCATGAACTTCGTGTCATGAGGATGGAATCGACTCCTAAAAATTCGATGTAAATCTTAATTCTGGAATTTCTGGAACTGTTTAATGTTTATCCATAAATATTGGTAGTATCGGCTTACCTTATATAAGGAATGCTATGTAGAGAGGAATGTAAGAAATATACGATAAGAATCAAACAATACTTGTCGTCTTCATGTATGAAGTAAAAGACTGTTGATCCAATTTACCAGCTGAATTAATACAAAAGATCTTTTATGTCAATTCTTGGATGTGAGTGAAAGTTTTAGTCTGTTAACTCCTTAAGAGGTTCCTTGTTGGTTCGACAAGGGCCCATCACCCCAACTAAGGTAAACCTCATTGTATACGTTCTGTGTGTTTGTGTGGATAGTTTACAACAACGTGTGTGTGTGATTAGTCTTTATTTCATTCTCAGGATTGAACATTGAGTTAATCATTTTGGATTGGTGTGTATAGGCAAGTGCTAGATCGAATATACATTTTATTATCCAATGTTGAAGGTAGCTATCTCATAATTTGAAGTGTGGGACTAATATTTTAAGTTTATGATTGTAGTATCGCAAGAGACCAGGAAACTTTATCTTTCATCTTCATGTGCTGTAATAAAGTCTTTCAGTTATACTGAATTCCCCTTGTGCTGGTTTGATTGAATTATATGAAGTTGAAGTTGGTTTTTGTTTCAAGAATGGTTGGAGTTGATTGTTTTAATTACTACAGTAGACAAGCTTCTTAAAGTTCATCTTTTCAATAAAAGTGTCTAAAATGAACAAACTTGTTTCTTTGGTACAACATCTCTTTGATTGACTGTTTGTCTAAGTTTCAATATCAGTTTTCTCTTTTAGGTCCAGAGGATATTTTGAAGTATTTAGAGATCTTAGAAATGAAATTTTTATGTTATTAATTATTTTTTATATGCAACAAACTTAGATAGGTTACTTGTTCTCGACACATATGGTGTAACGACTCTTTCGATTACGATTCCCAAATTGACATTTAAATGAGTGTGAGATATATAGTGAACATATTTACGCACCAACATTTTGGCGCCGTTGTCGGGGACTTGTAAATGGTAACAGGTAGCATATTTTTTTGGTTTGATGAAGTATTGGATTGGATTGGAGGATAATTTGAGGGCGGGGAGAATACGGTAAGATGAAAGGTAAGAACCTGTGCATCCACTTTGGTGGGGTTTCTCCA
This sequence comes from Picea engelmannii, assembly GCA_009831015.1. Taxonomy (NCBI): domain Eukaryota; kingdom Viridiplantae; phylum Streptophyta; class Pinopsida; order Pinales; family Pinaceae; genus Picea; species Picea engelmannii. The sequence goes on along the minus strand of ML781476.1, from coordinate 791,668 downwards.
AAGTCAAGTTGTTCTCCTATCTCTAATTAGGAATCTGCGTTTTCATTGATTTCATTTTTTTTATGAGTAGGTACAGGGATAATAAAGGCAAATTTATTGCTCCTATAATCTCAGAAAAACCAGAAAAACAAACAACAAAGAACCTCCCCCTTATACTAATTCATCGAAAACTCGTGCAGGAAAAATTCTCAGAGGAGAGAGCTCAAAGGCAGCCATTGCAACAACAACAAAAGGCACTATATCCGAAGCCACTGTTCAGATTAAAAAAAGAAGGCAAAAAGAAAAGGAGGCAGCACTGGCGACCCCATCCAGAAGAGAAACTGGAAAAGAAGTAGAGGGGACAATAGAAGAGGTTGCATCTGCTGTTGGAAGACCACACAAAACCTTGGAACAACCAAAGATACCAGATAACCCGGTGGTGGAACCATCACTCAGTGGAGAAAATTCACCACCTCCTTACAGAGTGCTCGGAAACTTGGCGGAAGAAGAAGGAAACACAGTCAATGAAATAGATACATTTGGATTCCCCATACTGGATATGGCTAAAGACGTTGCTATGAAAAACATTCCATTATCTTCACTTCCTCATTTCAGAGGTATATCGACAGAAGACCCTGACTCATTTTTATTTGAATTTGACATATTGTGTAAGAGCTATAACTACATAGATAATGCTCAAAAATTAAAACTTTTCCCAGCCACACTAAAAGATTCGGCACTACGGTGGTTCATGAGCTTAGGGGAACACACAATTTTGTCTTGGGATGGTATGAAGGAGACCTTCCTCCAGAAATACCAGGATTACTGCAGACCTAGGGATACTAGGAATGATATATTCAAAATGCAACAATCAGAAGAAGAAAGCTTAGAAGACTACTTAGAAAGGTTCTTATACAATTACCAAAAGACTAAGAAGTTTTCCTTAGATACAACTACAATTAGGACTGTCTTTCTAAAGGGTGTGAGGGAGGATTGCATTGAAGTGTTAAACCTTATGAGTTCTAGGGACATATACCAAAAACCATTTGTAGACATAGCAGAGTATTGTAAAAGATACTCTCCCAGTCAAGCTAAAACAGGGAAAAGTATAAGGGACCCTACCAACAGAATTGCTAAACCCACATCCGGAGGTGTCACAAGGATTGAGCTAGGAAATCTATTGGAAAATTTTAAAATAGATATCCTACATACCATCAGTTCCCAACTAGATACCATGCAAATTAAAAGAAAACAAGAGGAAGAAAATGCTGCGTTAGCAATCTTCTGTCATTAGTGTAGGAGGAAACACCCTGAAAAGGAATGCCCCCTCAATGTTATTTAACTCTGTGGTATTTTCACAAAGGACCATCCTCCTAATGAATTCCCTTCTCTCCCCGGATTCAAGGCCATGTTCAAGGGAGGAGGAGAACCTGAGACATATTACCCCCTTAGGAGACCATGGAGACAACAAAACCCCAACATGTTTGCCGACCCAATTACACAATACACCCAACAACAATGGGTACCTCCCATGTATTATCCTTAGTGGACAACACAAACCCAACCTTGGAAATAGGGGTGGAGAGGACCTGTATATGGAAATGTCCCCTTTCAACCAACAAATTTTCCCACCTATCCACAATATCCTTCGAATATTTCACAGTTTCTCCCAGGTTTTAACCCCCCTACTCTTCTTCCACCCCCACAACCACAAAAACCACTTGCACTACCCATGAATCCAAATATGCAGCAACCAATGCAAGTTGCACCCATCCAAAACCCTCCTCGGCCTACTCCTATTCCTGCACAACCTATCCCTAACCCAAATAACATACCGACATAACCTATACAAAACATTGAAGTACAAACCTTCCCTACATATGTACTAATGCCAACTTCATTTAATGGAATTTAATTAATATCATGAAGGATTGTAAACAAAACAAATCCCACTATGGTCATTCAAGAGGAACACGTGCATAATCACACAAACCAAGAAGAACAAATAGATGTCCAAACGGTTCAAAGAGAAGAACAGATGACTGATCCATTGAATGAAAAAAGAAACACTCCAGTACCACAAGAAACCCCTTCTCCCAATTCCCTTGCAGTAGAAATGCCCCATGAAATGAATCCCCCTTACCCAGAAAGGCTGCTCATAAAGAAAACTAAGGAACCTCTAGAACATAATCTAGAGACTGAACTCCAGAATATATGTGTAAAGATTCCACTACTATAGGCCATTAAAGACATACCTATATATGCTAAAATTGTAAGGGACCTTTGCATTAAAAATCCAGGGAGAAAGAGGAAAGAGCCTCCTATCGTACGGGTGGTAGGATAGTTATCCGAGTTTATAGCAGAAATGCCTTCCAAGTATAGTGATCCAGGGAATCCAGTGGTAACCATAGAAATCAATGGTGTTTCCTTACCTAACACATTGATTGATCTAGGGGAAACAATAAATGTGATGTCACTAAACACTATGAAAACACTGCAACTAGATCACTTAAGACCTACACAAACCTTGCTAGAGCTTGCAGATAAATCAATCATCACCCCAGCAGGAATTTTAGATGATATAACAGTGACATTGGCCTCTTGGGAATACCTTGTGGATTTCTTGGTAATCCATCCCAAATCCCCCAAACCAGGACACCCAGTGGTACTAGGCCGACCTTGGTTGGCCATTGCTGATGCATTCATCAGTTGTTGATTTGGAGAAATGACAATTTCCAATGACACTCAAAGTCAGAAACTTATCCTTTTTCCTCCCACCTAACCAACCATAGAAGTCCCTCTCTGGTTGGAGAATCCATATGGGGAGGAGGACTGTACCCAACCCTTGTTGACACTTGAACAAGTAAAAGGAGTACAAGAACACTTTGAAGAACAAATCCTAAGTCTATTCTTGGTTGCTTCAGCATGCATTGACTATCCCCAATCTTTCCCCAACTACACAAACATCTTTAGCCCCGAGTTTCAAGAAATTTGGCACCCTTCCACTTCTACAATAGCCACTCTTTTGCAAATAGAGGAAGGGAATGAGTTTACTGTCCAAGATGTAGAAATTAGACCTGGGAAGTCCCTGTATATCAATGCCAGCCTAGAAACAGATCAACAACAAAAGCTGGTACAAATGATTCAGGGGCAATCCGATGCATTTGCATGGGATTACTCTGACATGGAAGGGATCCACCTAGATACATGTATGCATCATATTTACACTAACGATCAAATCAGACTTATCTGACAACCCCAGAGAAGAATGAACCCAACCTTGAAAGATATAGTAAAGGAAGAACTCCAAAAACTCCTACAAGACAATTTCATTTACCCTATATCATATAGCAAATGGGTCTCCCCATTAATTATTGTACCAAAGAAAAATGGGAAATGGAGGATTTGTGTGAAATTTCGAGAGATAAACAAGGCCACCTATAGAGAATACTTTCCTTTACTTTTCATAGATCAGGTATTGGATACTTTATCTGGGAAGAGGTACTTTTCTTTTTTGGATGGGTTTAGTGGCTACAACCAAATACAAATTTCACCAGAAGACCAGGATAAGACCACATTCACCTGCCCTTGGGGAACCTATGCTTATAGGGTTCTCCCCTTTTGGTTATGTAATTCCCCTGCTACCTTTCAAAGGGTTGTCTTGGCTATTTTCTCCGATCTGACCAATGATTGTGTGGAAGTCTACATGGATGACTTCACGGTATATGGGGATGATTTCCAAAAGGCATTGGATAATTTGAAAAAGGTACTGGTTAGATGTAAAGAGACCAACCTCTCAATCAGTCACAAAAAATCAAGAATGATTCTTATTGAAGGAATTGTTCTAGGTCACCACATCTCTAGTACCAGAATAAGAGTGGACCCTGCCAAAATCGACATTATTTCCCAAATTAAGATCCCTAGTTCACAAAAGGAAATCAGAAGTTTCTTAGGGCATGCCGGCTACTATAGGAGGTTTATTCAAAATTTTACAAACCTAGCTGCCCCCCTTTTCAAACTACTAATGAAAGATGTTGAATTTTGTTGGGATGAGCAATGCCAAATCTCCTTTGAAATCTTAAAAAAAAACTTTCAAGTGCTCCTACTTTGAGAGGTCCAAACTGGTCTCTTCCTTTCCATATCTGTACAGATTCCTCAGATATCGCTTTGGGAGCTGTATTAGGACAAAGGGAAGGGAAGATTCCTTATGCTATATGCTTTGTTAGTAAGAACCTATCACCTATTGAAGAAAACTATACTGTCACAGAGAAATAATTCTTATCAGTAGTACATGCCATCAACAAGTTTAGACACTATATAACAGAATACGAAGTTTTTGTGCACACAGATCACTCAGCTATCAAATTTCTAATGAATAAACCTGTTACAAATGCTAGAGTAACTAGATGGCTCTTGTTACTACAAGAATTTAATATTACTATCATAGATAGGCTTGGAAGAGATAACTTGGTCACTGATTTTCTGTCTAGGCTTATCCATACAGGTGACAATACTCCAGTAGATGATGATTTTCTGGATGAGAATTTATTTGTCGTTTCTACTTTCACCCCTTGGTATGTAGACGTAGCCAACTATTTGGTAACCGACAAGCTGCCTCAAGGTATGACATCCAGAGAAAAACAGAGAATCATTCAGCTAAGTGCCAATTATATGTGGCATGAAGATACCCTATACTGAACAAGACCTGATTTGGTAATCAGAAGATGCGTCCGGGAAGATGAAATGCATGATACCTTCAGAGCCTACCATGATGGCCCATGTGGAGGCCACTTTGCTGACAAAAGGAAAACTTACAAAATCCTACAATCTGGCTATTATTGGCTGACCATTTTTAAAGATGCAAAGAAATACGTTGCCAGCTGCGATGATTGCCAAAGAATGGGAAGACCTACATCAGTCGATGAAATTCCACTCCAAGCCCAAGTAGTAATCAAACCCTTTGAAAAATGGGCCTTAGACTTTGTAGGACCTATCAATCCCATGTCCCGGAAGAAAAAGTACATATTAGTTTGCACAAACTATGTAACAAAATGGGTAGAAGCCAAGGCCCTGTATTCAACCAATGAAAAATCTGTTGTAGATTTTCTCTTGGAGGATATTTTCACTCGTTTTGGGGTACCTCGGGAGATAGTCACTAATCAAGGAACACAATTCACCTCAAATTTGGTTAAGGCCCTTACCGAACAATACAAGATTAGACACAGAAAGTCTTCACACTATCACCCCCAAGCCAATGGCCAAGTAGAATCGACCAACAAAGTGATAGAGGCCATCTTCACTAAGACTGTTCAACTACATCCCAAAGACTAGGCTAATAGGTTGCTTAAGGCCTTGTGGGCCTACAGGAAAACCTAGAGAAATACAATAGGCAATACACCGTATGAGTTGGTATATGGGAAGCATGTACTACTGCCCATAGAGCTTCAGGTAAAGACCTTCAGAACTACCATGCAATTAGGAATGGACCTGAATGAAGCTAAAAAACAGAGGCTATTACAATTGAACGAGCTTGATGAGATAAGACAAGATTCTATACAAAGAACCACCATGATACAATAACAAAGGACCAAATGGCACGAAAAGTACATTAAACAGAAGTCCTTCCAGCTAGGTGATTGGGCCCTCCTATATGATAGCAGATTTAAAAATTTCAAAGGCAAACTGTCTACTAGATGGATGGGGCCCTATGAGGTTGATACAGTCTATGAAAATGGTGCAGTAAGGATAAAAACTATTGGTGAAAAGCATACTTCCCTTGTTGTAAATGGACATCGACTGAAGGTTTATCAAAAGCCGCTGTCAAAGGAGGATTTTGTCAAAAGTGTTCTTTAGACTGCCGAAATGCAACTGGTAAGCGAGAGGGTTTTCCCTCCTGCTGACCTACCATAGTAAGTTCAAATTGTATAAAGGCATTTTCTGTACATAGGTGTGTCATGAGATGAATTTTTATTTATTTTTAATTAACAAAGACAAAAGAAAAATTGGTGGTGTTCCCATGTAGATAAACAAATAAGGAGGACAACTACCAGAAAGAGTCTTCTTTAAGTTTTTCAGACTCTTTAAAATTGAAAATACCGGTGAGCAGGAACTGGCCCTGGCTTGACAAAAATCCACGGGACAGTATAAAGAGTTTTCTTTAAGTTTTTTAGACTCTTTAAAATTGAAAATACCGGCGAGCAGGAACTGGCCTGGGCTCGACAAAAATCCACGGGACAATATAGAGAGTTTCCTTTAAGTTTTTCAGACTCTATAAAATTGAAAATACCAACGAGCATTAACTAATCTGGGCTCGATAAAAATCCAAAGAAAAGTAGTAGTTAGGATTATTATCGTGTTGTAATAAAAGAGGAAATGCCAGCAAAAGTGTGGTCACCTTGGCTCCAGAAGAAAAGGAGTTCTGTCATCTCAGTTACTGGTCATTACAGAGTACCCTTCTGTTACAAATATTTCCTACATTATTCCTCTATAAACTTTGGCAACTGTATGGTTTTTCAGACGTATTTGACCATAGAACACCAACTATTTCTATAAATCACTGTCACCAGAATCAGTGTCAAGATTTTTAAGCTCAAGAAAGTTCATTTTTGTGCTTATCTCGCATTGATGATCACCTCTATGTATGAAGGGCCACCAAATCATCTCGTTGTGCCTATCCGGTACCGGATCCTATCCAGTATAAAAGAAGGGGCCTTGCGCTATTCTGGTACCAACTGCAAATTTTACACATAGGTGATCCGACACTCAGGTAATTAGGTGATCCTGTACCAACTGCAAATTTTACACACAAGTGATCTGGCACCCAGGTGATCCTGTACCAACTGCAAATTTTACACACAGGTGATCTGGCACCCAGGTGATCCTGTACCAATTGCAAATTTTACACACAGGTGATCTGGCACTCAGGTGATCTTGTACCAACTACAAATTTTACACACAGGTGATCCAACACTCAGGTAATCAGGTGATCCTGTACCAACTACAAATTTTACACACATGTGATCCGACACCCAGGTGATCTTGTACCAACTACAAGTCTTACACATAGGCGATTCGACACTCAGGTGATCCCGTATCAATTAAAAATTCTACACACAGGTGATCCAATACTTAGATGATCCAGTATTGGTAAGAATATGATGGGTAACTTTCATCATGTTTCCAAGTCGTTGTCAAATTATTAGTGTGAGGACATACATATTCGACATTTTTTTTCGTATTATTTAAAGGAATTAGACTAAATATGCGTTTAGAACATCTGATTTCTCTTGGATCATGACGCACCCCTGTTTTGTCACGAATCTCTGTAGAAATCTTAGACCTCACCTTCGTGAGAAGGAAGTGTCCTATGAAACATCAAAAATGTAAAATCACGATGTCTTTTATCGAATCAAACTCCCTCTATCTATCTGATAAATAAACCCCATGATTAGTTGCCGAACTATATGAGACTACGTGAACCATGAATCTCAGCATACCAAGTAATGATCCCAATCGATTTCATATACACGAGTCCCTATCATAACGACCACCTCCTTTTGTGAATATAGTTCTCCACCAAGCTTCCCATGAATCTGGAAACCGTTAGTAGATATGACTTACCTTGCCATATCATCATGAGTATCGACGTGACCATTGTAATATACACTTCCATTCATAAATTCTCCTTTGGATGGCTCCAACATCCAGATGAGCATTATTTACCCTTGTTGTCACACTATCTACAGACACCCTATGCCTTTGTATCCCTTGTATGTTTCTCCCAACCGATACTCTATCATCCGGTACTCAACCCTTGACCCTCTGTCTGTGCCTTATCCACCCAAGAGAATTTCTTAAAATAGTATGGGGGTCGACAGGCATGAGCCAATATTTCAAATATACAAAGAAACAACAAAATATCAGGCTTGTAAGAAAAAATATGAACAGGCAGGGTGGGTGCCATTCTTGGAGAAATTTAAGGGCCATCATGAGGGAATTTCTCTCGTCTTTGCGCAAACATATGATGGAGAGAATCTACAGCTTGGGGATGTGAAGTTAAAAATTACAGAGGCCACGGGTCTCCTGATAGCTGGAGAAAGATACTTCAAAAGAGTAATCATAGACAAAAAGTTCTGTCAACAATTCCTCAAACCAGAACACCACGACCCCGATTGGACCAAGGGCGTCCCTTAGAGATATATCAAAGAAAAATATTTGACAATGCTTATAAGTCTACAGAAATTACTCACCTGTGAGGGAAGGTATGTCGTAACCTTCATTTATCATTTAAATCTTTTGTCACATTTTGAGGGAGGACCACAGATAAATTTTCCCTATTTTTTATGGATGAGTTTAAAGAAAATGGCAAGAGGGGTGAGGTTAGTTTCTAAGAAACCCGAGACTAGTCTTCATCATCGCGGTTTAATCAAACTTTTGGTTGTTCATGCTCTAAAAACACAAGGGGGTAGTTGGAAGCAGTTGCTCCAACAGAGCTTCGCTCAAGAGAAATCCAAGTCGGTTGATACATAGGAGGTAGGGACACACAGTGAAGGCTCAAGCAGAAAAGCAAAGAAAGACATGGCATCAGGAGGTAAATAAAACACTGTTGCGCCCAACTCATCTTAGCCCATTGAGAAATCAGTGACAGAAAAGTCTGTCGTGGGGGAGCCTGTTATATCAAGAAAGAAGACAACCACTCAATTCTAGAGAGTAAGCTCTACTTCGGTTCAAAGGGGTAAAATATGAAAGGAGGGCTCATAACCATGTGGTCAATCAGATAATGTTCCCAAAACAATTATGGAAATGCCATCAGAACCAGCCAGTCAAATAGAGAAGACCCCTGACTTACAGTTACAAAGCAAGAAAAAGTATGCACCAACTGAAGTGTCTAGCTCAGTCCTATGCCCTAAAGACCAACGATCACATAATAAGAAACAAAAGAAGGAGACATATCGACATGGGATTTTGCTAGAGCCAACTGTAAAACCCCCTCCAAAATCCCCTAAAGAATTGAAAAGTATTTTTGAAGTTACTCGACCTTCCCAAAGCTCAGTTGGTGGTTTGAAGGAGACTGCTAAGGTGACAAGTAAAAATAGAAAGAAACTAGAAGGAAAGGAGGCACAAGTTCCAGAGCCCACACCTCAATCTTCTAGGTTAGGAATACAGGTTTGCCAGCAAAAGAAAACCCCAGAATTTACAGTTCAAGCCCGCGAGATAAAGGTCCAGTCAACATAGGAGGTACAGATGTCCATGCCTTCCCCTATCAGTAAATCTAAGAAAAGGAAATTGTTTGAAGAAACTTCTACCGCTGTCAGCAAGTTTAAGAAATCCTCGCTACCCATATGCAGGACCACCAGAAGTATGTCTAAGCAGGAGACAATTCCAAACATACCTTCTCCTCAAAGAGAACCTATGGATATTCCAAGTTCTCCAGAAAAAGAGAGTGGCTGGGGAGCTGCCACAAGTGAAACATAAGGATTGGCAACAATAAGTGAGACAGAAGGATTGGTAACATAGACTTTGATGGATTTGAGGAAGGGAGAAGAAGCTCGAGAGGTGGTAACTCATGAAGCATTCACACCGAGTCCAGGCAAATCCTTGAGAAGACAAAAGATGATAATAAAGGCTCTGAAGAGTCTAAGGAAATAAAAAGAGGCTCGAGAGATGGTGGCCAAGGAAGTGCTCACACCAAGTCTAGACCAGTCCCTGAATGAACCAACATTATTAATAGAAATTGAGAGATTGAAACAAGAAATTGAAGAATACAAAATATTGGACAGGCATATCAAGGCAGAGAATGCAAAATTGAAGGAGCAACATGTAGAGGTCTCTACCAAACTTAACAAAGTCTTGCGATTGGTCCATTACACTAGGGTGATCAAGAAGGAATTGAAGAGTGAATCTTCTGGTGTTAACATTTTGCAATCTGAGGAATGATAGAAGAGGGTCATATTGTGCAGAAAGTTTTTGGGTATCAGTTTTTGATAACATTGCATGAGAACATGCAACATCTTCAGCATGGGGTAAATGTTGAGTCTCCATTTTGGCATAAGATAATACCCTATCTTACCCTCTATCTAAGTCTTTTTGCCTCTATTATAAACCTATACTAGACTATTCCCTCCCAAAACGCATGCCTAATAGCTATGTCATGTCTACAAGAGGTAATTGGTGATTTAAAGCATGTTTGTTTAACTTTCTTAAATTAATTCGAGTGAAAGTGTTTTATTTTGTATAGTTCTAATAATTTGATTTATGAGCAGTCTATCTGGAACTACCAGACACTGTGTAATCCGGTACCGAATCCATTCCGGTATCCAAGACAGTTTTGATCCGGTACTAAGACATGTGTTATTCCGGTACTCCTTGCTATGTTCTATTCCGGTACTAGACTCGCAACTGTGTGCAATCTGGTACTAAAACCTCTGTTTTGGGATGCGCCAGTTAGACCTGGATAATGGTGGAGATTTTGAGAAGATAGTTGGATAGAAGCATCCGAGTCAATTCTCCAGTTGCAAGAGACTCCATCGCTCATGCACTTCGTGTCATGAGGATGGAATCGACTCCTAAAAATTTGATGTAAATCTTAATTATGGAATTTCTCGAATTGTTTAATGTTTATCCATAAATATTGGTAGTATCGGCTTACCTTATATAAGGAATGTTGTGTAGAGAGGAATGTAAGAAATATACGATAAGAATCAGACAATTATGAAGTAAAAGACTGTTGATCCAATTTACCAGCTGAATTAATACAAAAGATCTTTTATGTCAATTCTTGGATGTGAGTGAAAGTTTTAGTCTATTAAATCCTTAAGAGGTTCCTTGTTGGTTCGGCAAGGGCCCACCACCCCAACTAAGGCAAACATCATTGTATACGTTCTGTGTGTTTGTGTGGATAGTTTATAGTAGTGTGTGTGTGTGTGTGTGTGTGTGTGTGTGTGTGTGTGTGTGTGTGTGTGTGTGTGTGTGTGTGATTAGTCTTTATTTCATTCTCAGGATTGAGCATTGAGTTAATCATTTTGGATTGGTGTGTATAGGCAAGTTCTAGTTCGAATATACATTTTATTATCCAATGTTGAAGGTAGCTATCTCATAATTTGAAGTGTGGGACTGATATTTTAAGTTTATGATTGTAGTATTGCAAGGGACCAAGAGACTTTATCTTTCATCTTCATGTGCTGTAATAAAGTCTTTCAATTATACTGAATTCCCCTTGTGCTGGTTTGATTGAATTATATGAAGTTGAAGTTGGTTTTTGTTTCAAGAATGGTTGGAGTTGATTGTTTTAATTACTACAGGAGACAAGCTTCTTAAAGTTCATCTTTTCAATACAAGTGCCT
>ML781476.1:767830-780297 GCA_009831015.1 Picea engelmannii | reverse complement strand
CTGAATTCCCCTTGTGCTGGTTTGATTGAATTATATGAAGTTGAAGTTGGTTTTTGTTTCAAGAATGGTTGGAGTTGATTGTTTTAATTACTACAGGAGACAAGCTTCTTAAAGTTCATCTTTTCAATACAAGTGCCTAAAATTAACAGACTTGTTTCTCTGGTACAACATCTCTTTGATTCACTGTTTGTCTAAGTTTCATTATCAGTTTTCTCTTTTAGGTTCAGAGGATATTTTGAAGTATTTAGAGATCTTAGAAATGGAATTTTTATGTTATTAATTATTTCCTATACAACAGACTTAGATAGGTTACTTGTTCTCGGCACATATGGTGTAATGACTCTTTTGATTACGAATCCTGGATTGACATTTAAATGAGTGTGAGATATACAGTTGTTATCGGACTAATCGGTAGGTGCAGACACTAACTGATCTCCCTAGATCCACCTGGATCTAGAACAAAATAGGACAGGACATGACTCTTTCCCTAAGTTTTGACCATTGAATCAACTAGTAGGAAGGAACAAGTAACATATCTTTATATCGCTTCCTACGGTCTCGGTTGCTCCTGCTTCGCTACAATGATCTCGTGAAGTCAAGACCAAGACAACACAAACCAACCAAAGTGAAGATAACAAAATATATTCAGCAGTCAACCTATGTGTATGATCAAGGAATTACACAATAAAGTGGAAATAGCTTTATGGGAAAGGGACATGCCACTGTATCATATTAATGGAAAGTAAAGATTACAACCTGAGCCTTGATGTCACAAACTTCCTTTTGATGGCTCTTGGCTCCAACACACACACTTGCTTAATCCTTGTATGAAGAAGATAAAATCCTCTTGGTAGACTTGCTGAGGTCTCCAAGCTGTTGTTCAAGCTTCAGTCCTTCACACAATTCTTTTCACCAATTCTCCAATGAATCTTGCTTAACCTTTTCCATGAGAATTCCCTCAATATATAGGAGAGAATGAATTAGTTACTTGGATAAGAATGATTCCACAATATCTGGGAATCCAGTACAAGGATAACCATTCGAATGCCAACCCATCCTTCTAGAAGATTCCCTTCTAGAAACATCGAGAATTCATCTTTTTTCCATGCTTTAGGAAGAGTTCACACCCTAGCAGTTCAACACAGTGCGAGAAGTTCACACCCTGGCTTAAGGCAGCCTGCGAGAATCATATATTCTCGCACCCAAATGTATTAGCAGCTTGCGAACCTTCTTCAAAAATGAGTTTTCTTGGAAGAGATGAAAGTAACTTTTCTCAGGAGAAATTTTTTATGAAGAGCCTGAATACACCATCATCAATACATCATCATGACGACCAAAATCATGGGTAACAATAGTGAACATATTTATGCACCAACTGGTTCCATTCTCTAGGGTTGCGCATGATGGAGAGAAGAGAGCTGGTGTACTTGGATTGCTGTGTGTTGAGGAACATGTGAGAGCTTGAGTGTTGACTAGTTTGGGGAAGCTGAGTGACACCCTAGAACCGTCCTTGTGGATTCATAGCCCTGGATTGGGGGTGAAATTGCTGTTGAGACTTGGAACCACAATGTTTATGGTTGGGTGGAACGTCCTTGGTTTTCATCCAGTTGGTGAACCATTTTGATTAAGATAAGTTCTCTTCGTCATGTGTTTTTTTTGCTGTATATTATTTCCGTTGTGTATGAATTATTGTCTCTTAGATTCGTATGTTATAACATGCATGATTGATGGTTATTTCTATGCATGGAATGTTTAAACATTCTTTATACTATAACATGCATATTTATTGTTGAATGTGTTGTTATCATGTCTATTTCATGCTTCTTTAATAAGGAAATAATATGATAATTCGAAGTCAGTTTCGAACAAAGGGATTTTGAGGTAGCGTGCCCGACCAGGGGGTGGCTGGGTAAAGTTACAATTGTGAAGAAATATGGTCCCGAGACCTTCCCTTCCAACATGCCTTTCATTTCTTGATCAATATCCTCAATTATAATCGATCTTAAGAGGGTCGCCTTCTGATCATGGTTGTGAAGAGAGGGGATATGCTGTGTGATTTTTCGAATTGCTATGGACTTGTCTGATCGGGGTTCTGTAAGAAGGTTTTGGTAATAGTTGACCATTTCTTGCTTCATGTCAGAGTGGGTGGTTAGGATGTGGTCTTGTGCGTCTTCCAGTTTCATGATACTTTTAATATCTCTTTGCTGGATCATGGATCGATGAAAAAATTTGGTGTTTTTTTTCCCTTCCTTTAGCCACTAAATTTTGGACTTTTGACACCATAGGATTTCCTCTTTTGCATATCCATCCTCCAGATGCTGCTTGAAATTTTCTTCCTCTTCCTTTAGCTGTTCCATACAACTCATGTGAATGATATCTTTCTAAATACTTTTCATCCTTTGTTCCATATCTTGTTGGGAAGGAAAGATGTTCTCGAAGCTGGTTCTATTCCAAAGCATTGAGTGTTGCTTAAATTTTTTCATATTTTGTTGGAAATGGTACATGAGAGAGCCATTTGAGATGGATCATCCTCCCACCATTGATGATGATGCTCTTGAAATTCTGGGTGAGTGAGTCAGAATTTATCAAAGCGAAAAGCCCTTTTCCTGGGTGAGCTAGCCATATATATCCAGATCTAAACATGTAGTGATCTGAACCCGATATTGCTAGGACACTAGCCTCCATTGAAAATACCTCCATTATTAATGGTTCAAAAACTAGGAAACGATCCATACTTCACGCTATATGATGATATCTTGATCTCCTATTGGACCATGTGAAATCCCCATTGTTGCTTTCTATGTCTATTAGACCCATATCTTCAATGTTTTCTTTGAATCCCTCTGAATCATGTTCTATCCTACGAACACCCCCTCATTTTTCTTCAAGTGAGGTGATCATGTTGAAATCCCCTTCTAGGATCTAACAATGTCCTCTTGCAATGTTTCTTAAGTGGAAAAGACTTTGTAGGAAGTTTTTCTTGTCTTATCGAGGTTGGGGACCATAAAAATTGGTGATGATCCCCTCTTTGTCTGAGCCTATTGCTATGTAATCTAATGATATTTTCCATTCATTGGTAAAGAATCTCTCCAAAAGGAATTTTGTTGGATTCCACAAAATTTATAGTCCACCAACTACCCCTCTAGAGTTAGTGTAAATGGTGTTTGCTTATTTCCAACATTGGGAAATAATGGGATCTGCTTCCGAACCAACACATTTAGTTTCCTGAAGGAGTAGTATATCTAGGTTCTCATCTATGATGCAAGACCGAAGAAGTATTTGTTTGGTTCTTTCATCCAAGCAGCTGATGTTCCATGAGATGATATTCATGATGAAGAGGGTGTAGGGAGGGGTGATAAACTGTATAAGATCAATTGGATTTGGCTGGAGTTTACCATGAAGTTACCTACCTCCTGAATGAGATATTGAGTGGACTTGCAACCAAACTTCTTCTATTATTTTTCTTTGTTGTATGTGTCCTTAAGGGGACCTTTATGGATGCCCAGACCCTTGCTATCTTTGGATGTAGCTCTGGTTGTCGAGTCCAGATATACTTTGTGGACCTTTCTGAGTTGATCTTGTGGTATTGTATATAACTCCTTTCATTGATAGTATTTTTCTAAATTTACCAAGTCTACCCCTACCAGTTGGCTCTTGTCCTATTCGATTTCAATGTCCCCTCCTTCCTTATATGGTATATCGTCTGCTTCTTGTGTTAACTACGTGTTGGGTAAAATTTGTTCCAATATTGGTCCTTCTGGGGAGTTTGTTTTGGCCTTTTTCGATTGGTTTTCTTGCTAGGCTTAGGTATCCTTGATATCATCTGGTAATTGACTGAGAATTTGGAAGGAAGTGTTGGTTCTTGGTTTTTTTCTTTTTTGTCTAAGTTGGCACTTCTTTTCATGGGATTTTCCTGCATTTTATTTGTACTGTCACGAACCCGCCTTCATCTTCTTATTAGTTTTTTGATCTGGATTTCCTGGATTATTAAGAGGACAATCCATGAATAGATGTACATGCTCATGGCATTTGCGATATCATAAAGGAATGTGTTCATAGTCAATTGTTTGACTCGATTCTTCATCTTGATATTCTAGGTCGATTGAGCATGGTAGTGGTTTGTAAATGTTATGGTAAACAAATATTTTGGCATAAGATATATACCTTCTTTGTCTGGTCACTTCACAAGATTTGACATAGATCACTAAGGTTTTTCCGATCCCTGCTAATATTTCTTCCAGCCAAAATTATTGAGGGAGCGAGTATAATCATATCCAAAATAGTGCATGAGAGAAATCCTCCTTTTCGAGACTAAATAACTTTGTCCAATATCTCAGGAATAGAACACATGAGTTGAATAATTAAGTGCCTCCATCAAAAATTCGCTCTCTGTCTTCAAGGTTGTTAAAGATTACAGTGAAAAATAACTTGGATCCCAGTTGAAGATCACAGTGACCTTTGGGTTTCCACCAATGTTGAATCCATTTTATTATATCCTTTTCAGATAGCCATAGCCCAAGAAATTTACCAATCAGGGTGTGGTCCCTCATGTACTGTGTATTCTCTATGATCTAGATCATGTTGATTGTATATAGACGGGCTTCCGACACTTGCATAAGACATTTTCTAGGCTCCCAGATCTGAGCCACTTTCGGATGGAAGGACTAAAGATCGATGTCCATGGTTTTCCTTGTGCTGGATCTGTCAAAATATGTCATAGTTTTGAAGTTCAACAAGAGTTCAAATGGTGGTTGAATGACTTTCCCTCCACTCGAATTTGCTGCTATCACATTTTTGTAAGAGGGGGTTTGCACCCCCTCTTCCGGTGACGCCATGGTTGGAGTCAGAACCATGTTTAGAGGATGGATCACTGGGGAAGTGGAGTAAGGCTATTGGGTGTCGATTCTTCTAGATCTAGAATGGAACCCTAGAGAAACCCTAATTTTCAGAGCCTCTTCATTGCTTCAAATTTTTCGATATTGGATTATCTTAAACCTCACGTAAATCAACCTTTTAAAGAATACTTGGTTTCATCTTTTATCGACTAGAAACATTTAGTTCCTCATGCACCTAAAAAAAATGACATCACATAACTCAAGAAACGAACGATAGTTGAAATGGCTAGATGTCTTTTGTAGGCCAAAGATCTGCCTCCTTGCTTATGGGTTTAAGCAATATATTATGAAAACTATCTGCTCAATCAAATCTCGATTCGAGCTGTTCCTCCAGTAAATCCATTCGAACGATGGCGTGGAAAGAAGCCTTCAGTTTCCCACCTCCATGTGTTTGGATGTGTTTCCTGGGATCATATTTTCGATGATTATCGAAAGAAGTTGAATGCAAAGAGTCATGCCTGCATCATGATGGGATACTTTGAAGAGTCTAAATCCTATTAACTATTTGATTCTGTCAAACAAAAAGTCATTATTGTTATAGTGTCAGCTTCCACCATTGAATCATTGATGACCTTGTTGGCCTTTTCCATATCTTACTTGATGACACCATTTCTCCATACCTCCTCTAGATTATCTAAAAAATAATATTTTGGAACTTGTACATGCCCTAACAATTATACAACACACATATACACGAGTTGATCAAAGGAAATTCATGTACATGTCATTAAATTCTCAAAAAATATATTTTTTCATAATTGCATGTTGAGTTACGAGTTTGGTTAGTTTCCTAACTCCTTTTACATGTACAAAACCATCTCAAATTGCTTAGAGATGATATAAATAGGGCATGATCCATGAGGAGAAAGGAAATGAATGAATGAATACTGAATAAAAGTAATGTTGGATGAATCTCACCTTGTCTGCAAGCCCCTGTAATTCATGTTGCTGCTTTGCTCCTCATATCTTAAAATCCTTATTTCTAGCCCTTTCCGTGCACTCCCCTATATGATCAAGAGATCTTCCTGGATTCTCTTTGGATCTGTTCATGTATCAGAGTCAAAGGTTTACCATATGTGTAGTAGTCCGGGTGGAGGGACCTAGATTCCATTCGAGGATCGATGTCACAACAATTAAGATAACATCTCCACCTTGATTTGTTTTGTTAATAATAAAGATGCTCATTCCTTCGATTTCTGATGTTCTTTATGTGTAATTAATTGGTTTTTGAACATATATCTATCTAGAACACCAATTTTTGCAAATGTTTCTATTTTTGTTCAAATTGACTAGAGTTAGTTATCATATAACTATCTTCCTTTGTAGTCTTGTGTTTGCTTTGTTTTCTTTGTCTTTAATTTTTTTCTGGTACTTAGCTTAGTAGCATTTAATTTCATGAGTCTTTTCATGCTTCAATTGACCTATTGATTGTTGGTTTCATTTTATTTTTGGAACTTTCCGAGTTGTATATGCGTTGTTCCTTTATAATAGTCGCGTACATATGTGTGTTTCCTTTAAGACGGTCGCATACATATGCATGTTGTCTTGGAGACATGCGCGCACATCTCCACAGGAAAGGTTTTTTTGTAAATTTTTTTGTTTGCTTGGGTGTTGGGCTTGATGCTTGAAATTGTTTTGAGGTTCAGGGACTCTGGTTTATCTTTTGTTAAGTACATAAGTTAATAAGTTAGGCTTTTTATAAATAAAAAAAAAATAAATTCTTTATTTTCTTGGAGTTTTCAAGTTCATAGAAGTGGTTCAAAAAGTTTTGTCTAAGGTCTTTGTTGTTGGGATAGTCATGTTTGTTGTCCTTATAGGTTTTAATAATTTTGAGTACTTCTCTTCGCTTCTTGTTTTGTCCTTTTCTTGTTTTTCTTTGAAAACACAAAATCCGGTTTAGTTTTTCGTTTTCTCTTTTGCCCTAAAACAAGAAAAAAAAAAACAAGTATATAGGTATGCTTTGTCATTCTCTTTTGAGCAATTACCTTTGTTTTTCATTGAAAAATAAAAGTTCTTTATGCAATATGCTTTCTTTTCTTAGTGCTTATTGATTTCATAATACTCTTTGCATTCTTGAAAAACTTCGATTTTTGCAAAAGTTAGTTATCATTTCGGTGAAAAGGATAGTTTAGTTTTGCTCATTTTTTGATAGCTACATTGCAATAAGGAAATTTGCATTAGTTTTACATTGCATTCGAACAAAAAATCTATATTTCTTGCACCACATTAAAAGAAAAGAGTTTTCATTTTCCTGAAGCATTCTTTATGCTACTTTCATTGAAGAATAAGTTTGTTTCATAACAATGTTCTTAAAAGTGTTTTACTTTTTTGTTGAGTCTCTTAACACCACTGAGTTGAACATCCACTACATTTTTGAGTAAACAACAACTCCTAGAATAAACACATAACTTAAAATAAATTAGAATTTTCGTTTGTAGGACAAAAAAATTGTCTAGGTGTAGGGCCTTGGACATCCCCTCAGTTACGCCATCAAAATAAGTGAGTACATTAGTAGTATTTTTTTTTTTGAAAGAAACTGTTAAGACAAGAGATATGCGACAATAAAATACATTATGTAAACAATAAAATATCATCACATCACTACACAACAAAAATCCAATTACAACATCATTATTATTCAAGATCAACCATATCACATAAAGATAACAAAGATATCTATCCACCCAACTTATCCTGCAAGGTTAGGACCTCCAAGACACATAATCAATGCTCAATTCTAGGATTCATCCAATTGATTTTGACCATTTAAGGTTTGAGGACTGGCGACTGTTCCGAGGAACAGGGAAGTGTCTAATTCCCTTAACCAATCCTAGTACAACAATCAAGACTATAATTCAACATTTAAAATTTAAATAAATCATTAGCTCAAGAACCAAACAAATCAACATATGAAGGTATAACAACCTTCTCGATACAATAAAATATGAGAAAAATAGAATAGTAGGATAACAATGTATTGAACTAATTAAATTATTGTGGTAATGAAATTATAGTTATGAGTGCACGGATGATCATACGAAAATTTAGAATTTCTTCCATGCTTGACATAACATTTTTTTTGTACGAGTAGTGCAACTCCTTGAGATAAATAAAATGGTCTCACTGAATGCTCTTGTTCCACTGGATATATTCTCTAGGTTTAATGCTACAAACCAAGTGGTTTGATGAAAGTTCTCTGTACTTTGTTCTAGTATTATACAAATAGAAATTATAAATTATAAATTCATTATTGGAATTGATTTAATTGCAGGTAAGTTACTTTTGTTTTTAGAAAAGACATTTTTCCTTACTCGTATAAAAATAGAAGGATGGCAAGAGTAATGTGACAACATTAATTTTTTAACTACTACAACTTAAAAAAACAATCAAAGAACATCAAATATATTTCTTTTATAATGACAATAAATTTAATATATATAATCATGAACTGTGAATATATTCTTAAAAGTAATATCAATAAACATAGCTCATTAATAGTACATTTAAGCAAGTTCATGATCCATTCTCAAATAAATCTTAACATCATTGATTTGATATGATTATAATGAAATCATTAATTTTGATCCTTAAACCCATCATGATTATAAATCATTATCATCAATTATTCATTCTATTTAACCTTTAATTCTCTGCTATAAATAATGTGTGCATATTAAAATTTTGTATATATATACATAATATATCTATACAATAATTTATACAGCCTGAGTGGGCCTAATGGTTAAGAACATGTGTTTCCTCTTAAGAGGTCACAAGTTCAAACCCAGAGGGGGGTAGGTTATGTATACCTCCGTAGACTTTACCAGTCAAATCACTGGGCGGAGGGGGTCCCTTGTCCCATAAACAAGGGGGTCTCATACACCAATTAAGTGTCTGGCTTGGCCGTGACCTTAAAAATAGATTATTATTATTATTATATTTATTATCTTAGAGAATAAGCTCCGCGTGTAAAGGAGACAATTAAGAGACACATGAAATCTCCGTGCTCCACCCTCGTGCCATCTGTCGGCAATGAAATAAAACTGGAATGTGTTCAAGGAGGTCCAAGCTTAACTCAGACATTGAGTTATCAATCAGTGAATAATTATAATAATTGCATGATGAAAGACTTCATTCTAGTAGTTGATAATTAACAATTGAGTGTTGTCCCAGTGGGAAGAAGGTACCTATATTTACACGACAATGGGTTGTTGTTTGTAATTTCAGATGTAAAGGCAGTTTAAGTTACTACCCAACGAAAAAGTGATATCCTCGTTGAAAGATATAAAAACATCAATGGAATTCTAAGAAACGTAAATTTATTTCGGCGTTCACGGTGGGCTTAGACTTCTAAAAAACTACTTTACATAGAGAAATATTTATTGAACCAAATGTGGGCAATGCAACTATCCAATGGATCAGTAACCAGACAAAGACACACTAACTTCTCGCTGGCTAAACGTTTACAACCATCATTCAAGGAGGTGAACCTCCATTCTTTCATATGTCCATTGATTTGCATAAGTATTAGGGCTGCATCAAAAACACAAATTAACATTCCAGGTGTTGATAAAGCCAAAAAGTAACTACAATAATAATAATAATAATCTGTTTTTAAGGTCACGACCAAGCCAACACACCAAATTGGTGTATGAGAACCCTTGTATATTTTCTAAATTTCCTTAGTAATTGGAAAACTGGAAAGCTTCACCTAATTCAAAATAGTCTCAAGAACTACCGGTTTACAATGTATATCTATATCTATATATATATGGTGATGCATAAATTGATTTCATAACTTGAACATCTTAATGCCCCACTTTTTTTTGTTTTAATTGTATTATATATAAAAATAAAGGAAGTGGTAATTGCAGAATAAAAAACTAAACATTGAAATTTCCAAGTGCATTGTTTTACACAGTAGGAAGATTTATCCATGAATCATGATTGAGAATGTAATCGATAATCCCTGTTACTCGATTCGACCTTACAATAGTTTCTTGGTAGAAATTAATACAAAAATCGTATTCAAAGAGTAATATATTCATAACATATTGCTTATAATCATTTGACAATCACATATAAAATAAAATATAAAATAGAATTGGCAGTGACAACGTAACCTTATTCAAGATGCTCATCCAATACATATCCAATGATTCATATCACTAAATAACTATCGAAGAACATTACCATATTCACTCGAATTTAACTAAGGTTTACATGAATCATAATATAACCAGATATATGAAATACCGTAAAATGAGAATGATGAACTAAGAGGCTGATCTTCACTTGAAAACAACTTGAGCAATGCCTGTTCCAAATACTTGTGTGATCTTCACTTGAAAACAACTTGAGCAATGCCCGTTCCAAATACTTGCGTGATGTCTTTCCAATGCTTGCACAACGTACGTCTATCTTTGCCTGCTAATCGATTGACTTCATCGATACCTCCCAACCAACGCTAGGGGTACTCTTCTTCCCCCTTAGCCCCCAAGCTACAAATGGGCCACACACAAGAAACCAAAAACAATATCTCCAAGCTTACCTCCCAAGGAAGAGCTTCCACTCATTCTCCAAACTTGTATCCCAACTCTCACAAGTAAAATACAATCCACAATAATTTTGGCAGCATAACCTTACCAAGAATAACATAGATCCATTTCCCTTCTACACCATTTGTTTTATAGAAGCTTCCTCACTGACACATGTCCACATGCACAATTAATTAGATTTTTAATTAATTTAATTAGGATTATTCACCCACACACTTGTCACACTCTCCCCAAGTTGCACAAGTAAATAACAATTTTATTTTATTTAAAAAGTCAATTTCTCTCACATTCCCCAATGTGTTCCTATTTTCGCTCTTAGGTGTCCCTTTGTTCCCCAAATTCTCATTTAATGAGTGTTTCCTAACTAGATCTTAGTTAGAGTTGGATTATGAATCTTCTTCTAGTTAGACTAGTGGTAGCTTGACTCTAGATACCATTCTATGTGTACACCTATTCTCTCATATTTTATTTATTTCTATTTTAAAAATCCTTTTTATTATTTTCATGCACACATGTGCATTCTATCCAATCTTTAGAATTTTCTCACTTTTTCCTTAAATTGATTTATCTCAATTCTTTTAATTTTAGTCCCCTAACTAAACTTAGGCTTAGGCTTAATCTTAGAATTAAGCTTAGACTTTTATTGGGATTTATAATTAATAAATTCACTATTTAATTAATTATTTTAAATATGACATGTCTAATAAATTCAATGTCTTCTAGGCCACCTAGATTTATTGACTCAAGTTTTTAATTGCGCGATGTGCCCTTCAAGACACACCTCCGTTCTCCAAGGGTTCCACTTGCCTTTGACTAGTTTTGGAAGTTTTTCCAACCCTTGGAGTCAACACTCCACTCATTCGACCTTGTGAGAGACTAAGAGCTTCTAAGGAATAAGGAATTCGCCTTATTGCGCGCTCCTTAGAAATCTTCGTGAGCGACTGTCTCAGTCCACCCTCATGACATCGTGAACCTCTCGAACTAGGTAATCATTAACCTACAATTCAGACTAGAGTGTGAGTGCTAGTAAGCTGTGACAGAGACTCTGCGACACCTATCCCTCAATGTCCATTTTCTGTGCACGGCCCCTCTACTCCTTATGTGAGTCGGATTAGAAAGCATCGACAAACCTACATGATAAAACCCATGTCAATAATCCATATACATAAATCATACTATAATCAATCATATTTCACAAGTGCGTAAAATTAAATAGTCAATCAAAATACAATTCACTCGACTCAATCCAGAGTCCAAGGAAGTCCATTGATGCCATCAACATCCATAACCTGTCATGTGTCCTGCACACTCAGGAAAACTCGTCAATAACATTTGCCAACATATATACATCAAATAATAATAAGTCACAACACATCATCATCATCATGTATAATCCATAATCGAAACAAAATCACAATGTACCATAACCGGATCACTTGCACACAAGTGTCCTAAAAGAATAAGTCAATAAAGTTATAGAAAAATTACCAAAATAGGATTAGTAAACAAGCCCATCTTCCACAGGATATATATCATAAATTATGATGATTCAAAATATGAAAATTTTGTCACATGTAATTTTCTATGTTTTCTCATGATTTTGAAAATTTTAGAGTTTGAAACTTCACCAAAAATGTTTTATAGTGAAAATAAATATATGACTTGTTTGAGACTAATTTTAGGACTAGTAAAAAACCTTAACTTCCACAGAAATATATCCAAAACTACAACGACCCAAGACTTGAAATTTGGACCATACACAATTCGCTATGTCTCCAGAGTCTCCTAAATTTTTTGTTGTTTGAATCATTATAGAAAAAAATTATATTGAAAAATCCAATATGTCTTGGTTGAAGGAATGAAACCCTAGGATTGTATGCTCTAAACCAATGGTTATGAACCAATTCCTTGAGGATGATAAAAAAATCAATGAATAACAATCCACTTCAAGGGGGAAACCTCATTTTACAATATAATCAATGTACAAGATGAGATAAGATGATCCTATGACTAT
>ML781476.1:738776-767794 GCA_009831015.1 Picea engelmannii | reverse complement strand
TATATATATATATATATATATATATATATATATATATATATATATATATATAGGAGACAAAGGGCACAATTATAATGAAAGAGTACAATGAAGGGTTCTATCCTACCTACTAATATAACACTATAAATGTAATACTTCAACATGTATGTATTAAGAATGAGTTTTATACTTAACATGGGTATTTTCTAGGGCTTAAAATGTGACAATGATCTATTTACTGGATATCTCACCATATTAACGAGAACACTTATGTCACAACACAATTTATTTTCATGGTTTGGGAACTTCTTCTTTCCATAGATCAAAGTCCAGGGTGTTGGAAAACTTGAGGTTTATTATGTGCATAAGAGAAGCTATGGAAGATTAAGATTTCTTCTTTTACTTTAATTGATTAGATTTTATTTAAATAAAATTTATATGCTAAAATCTTGTAAAGATGGATAACTTATAGAAAACTAATTTTACATGGAACTATTACTATGTTATGAGAAGTCTAAATTAAAAATGTCATTTATATAAATTTTTTATGTTAAATTAATTATTTAAAATTAATACAAAACTAAAACTATTAAAGCTATCGAAACTTTTACCTAATCCTATGCTATACAATTTATCAAGACTATAATTAATTTTATATCAAATTATTAAATATGAAAGATGATAAAAAAAACTTAATGAGACTAGAAATCTGAATTCAAAACTAATATCTTTTAAAACTACATAAAATTCAGTGACTTAATAAATAAATAAATCATCTATAAGAATTTGGAAAACTTCATCCAATGGTTCATGAAGATGAATGACAAAGTAAAATTATTATCATGATATGAAAAATCATTGAGTAAACTAAGTTATTATTCTGAGATTGTGAACAATATGCTATAAAATATTTAATGAACTTCTACAAAATTTATACAAGATGCAATACTGCAATACCTGTAAAAACAAAAATGATTTAAACACACACCATCACTATATTCCATTGGAGCGAGCTCTACATCCTATAATAGGGTGAAACATTTAAACTAAAGTGTAGTAAACATAATTAACACTCCACACATTCACATAAGAAATGATCAAACTTGCAATTTAGATTCAAATCTCTTGCAATTTGTACACTATCCCATGATGTATTAGAGTTTCCTCTCTAAGCCTCCTTCTTGGAAGAGGTGAATGGTTCCTCTTTATACATGAAATATTTAATTAATCATTAATTATTATTCACTAAAATTGTGTTTGATCACTATATATTAAAACAAAGTATTGGAATGGGTAATAAAGTGTTGGTATCTAGCTACAAAGATAGGTAGATTTGTTTTGGAAAATATTGTTGCAACTGTCATCCAGGGTAGAATGGGTTATGAGACATATGTAGCAATCTATTAATGACCAATCATGTTCACCACATGGGATTTAGCTACCAAAATGAATTTGGTACACATATGTCTATGGAAAAATGGATTTGCACATGTGGGCTTGTAGAAATTCACCTTTCAACAATTAAAATTAGATTTTCACCCTTTAATATCTTCCCAAGTGGTTGTAGCACTAAATTCGCGGAATCTCATTTAATTTCTTTAACTGGTTGCTTGAATGATGGGGAGTGTGAGATATTTCATGACATATTTGATTGATTTCAATGCTTGATTATTGATTTATAGCAAAATGGATTTGACAACATCTAAATTAATAAATTGTATCAATTGCATTAACTATTTATTAATTGATTGGGTAACTCAAGAGAAAGAAAAATCGCGTGCGCGCCCCTGACCTAGCTCTGGTTACGTTAGAGTTTTGAGTGTGCTGCCATGGCAGCCCAGGGAGGGGAGCCGCCGCCCCCTCCTTCCCCCTCCGCCTCCTTTCTACGCCTGGTAGAAGCCTGCAACAAGAAGTCGACCGTCTTAGAAGCTCCGAGCTTTGTCAAGAAACTGAATGATATACCAGAGATCGAACTTCCTCCTGAATACCTAATGAAAGTTGCCCTATCCCTCTCTGAACGAGGACTTATCGGTCAGTTTATGGGACTCCGTCCCTCAACCAGATCCACAGAGAACTGGATTCAGTGAAACTGGAGACCTCTGATAACAAATAGTGTGACATGCTACGCGGTCAGGCGAGGATACTTTATCTTCGAATTTATCTCCCAGGAGGACAGAGATTTGATTTTCAGGAATGGCCCTTACTTCATGGGCACTCAAGGACTATACCTAAACAGATGGACCCCGAATTTTGACCCTGCTTCAAAAGTCCCCAAAGATGTCCCGGTCTGGGTAAGACTCCCCAACTTGCCAATCCATTGCTGGAACCCCTCCTCGCTTCAGGCAATAGGTAATGGCCTTGGGCACTACATTGACCGAGCAGAACCAAGAGACCAGTATTCCTGTGCGCGGATCTGTGTGGAGGTTGATCTGGAGGTAGGTCTACCCGAGGTAATAAAGCTGAAGGTCGGCAACTGGCAACACTTCCAAAAGATGGATTATGAACAACTTCCGTTCAAGTGCAGAGGCTGCCACGAATATGGCCATTTCCAAAGGAACTGTCCAAAACCCCCCCCCTCCACAGAAAAAGAAGGGGACGAAGGTTGGCAGTAGGCCCAGAAAGGGAGATCAAAAGAAAGAGGCCAAAGGAATGAACAGACAGATCCACAGAAAGCCAAATCCTCGAAAACCAAAGAAACGGAGAACAACTTCAGAATCCTAGCCAAAGAAATGGAGGAAAGAGAACAAGATCCAAATAAAGAAGTTCAAGAGGGAGAAAAGGAAGGTCAAAATCCTGAAGACAATGGGAACAAGCCAACAGAAGAAGAAGGGATGCAAAATAACTCCCCCCAGAAGCAAAACGACAGTCAGAACATAGAGGAAGGGGAGATCTCTATAGGCAACGAATCAGACGAAGCAAATGAGGTTTGGGCCACCCCAAAGAAAAAGGGAAGAGTCCGGAAATAAAAAAACGCAGAGAGGAACCATGAAGCCTATAAAGATGTGCTCAATGGGTCGCAACCCACCATCAAACAGATGATGATTGTTCGTCAAACGTGGAAGCAGGCCAAAGCCTCCCAAGGAGGCCATCCCTCCCCCCAAGGTTTATAATGATCACAACCTCCTGGAACTGTAGGGGAATGGGCAACAAAAAGAAGGAAGAAGCGCTTAAAGATATACTCAAAACCTCGAAAGAAAGTATCCTACTGCTCCAGGAGACTAAAATGAGCCAGAAGGATGCGCTCAAAACCTTGTCGAATGTTTGGAAAGGAAGCCTCGGAGTTGCCAGAAATGCCAGGGGTGCCTCAGGAGGGCTCTGCACAATGTGGAATGCCTCCAAAATAGACTTGCTCAGCTCTGACACCTGCATGCATTGGATTCACACCAGATTTCTCCACAAAGACATGGGCTGCCAGGTAAGCATCTTTAATATTTATGCTCCACAGCTTTTGGGGGAAAAACAAGACTGCTGGGAGTCCTTACAGGACTACCTCCAGCAAAACAGTCTCACCAATATCATCATCGGAGGAGATATAAATGTAACTCTAGCCCAAGAAGAAAAGAGGGGCGGCTCTATAGTGAGAGACCCGGCCAGAGAATGGGTAGAGGACTTAGCCTCAGCCTGGGACCTCCTTGATATTAAACCAGTCAAAGGTCGCTACACGTGGAACAATAAGAGAATTGGTCCTGGGCACATCACTGCCAGACTAGACAGATTCCTCGTACAAGGCTCCCTTCTACTGCTAGGACTTGAAGCAAAGGCAAAAATTATGCCCCACAGTGCTTCTGACCACAAGCCGATACGATTAGAAATAAAAAAAGACCAAGTCAGAGGGCCCATCCCCTTCAGATTCAGCCCAAACTGGATAAGTGACAAAGGTTTCACAGAGCTAGTAACAAAAGTTTGGGCCACCACAGTTCAAGGCTCAACATCCTACGTTTGGGACGAAAAAATTAAAAGGCTGAAATTCGCTCTGAAGTTATGGGCCAAGAGCCAACCGAGCCCAACAACAATGTGCCTAGTAGCCCAAATCCATCTCGAAGCTCATCAGTTGGAAATGGAACAAAAGGAGATCACTCCGGCAATTTTGCAACAGGAGGACAACCTTCAAAGGCAATGGCACCAAGCCTGCATAATGGAGGAAAACTATTGGAGGCAGAAGTTGAGGAGCTTATGGCTAAAAGAAGGAGACCGTAACACAACCTACTTTCACAAACAAGCAGAAGCAAGGAAACAATATAAGGCAGTGACGGAAGTTCAGGTCCAGAACAAAACAATTGTAGATCCAGAGGGCATAAAGCAAGCAACTTATGAAGCTTTTGAGAAGCTATACACAGACCCAAAGGACTTGGATTTGGACCAACAGGGATACCCCTTCATGGTTATTCCAAAGCTAATAAATGAAGACATCAACAACAAGCTGACAAGAGAGGTATCGCAACAAGAGATAAAGGAGGCCCTTGAACAGATGAACCCAGACAAAGCACCGGGACCGGATGGGTTCACTGCCAGATTCTATCAGCAGTGCTAGGAAATAATTAAAAAGGATCTAACCAAAATGATTCAGAAGTCACGACAGGCCAACAAGCTGGGAGGAAGCACCGACTCTTCCTTTCTGGCACTTATCCCGAAAGAAAAAGGAGCGATTTCCTTCAACAGGTTTAGACCTATTTCTTTATGCAATACAAGCTATAAAATCCTGGCCAAAGTAATAGCCAATCGCCTCAAGGTAGCTCTCCCACTCATCGTTCCTGAAAATCAAGGCGGCTTTGTCCAAGGGAGGCATATCGCCGACAACATCATCCTGGTTCAAGAAGCGATTCACTCCAGCATTTTAAGGAAAGAAAAAGGTATGGTCATTAAACTGGATCTCGCTAATGCTTTTGACAGAGTCAGACATGAATTTCTATTTGAAGTTATGAGGAAGTTTGGATTCGATTCTCATATTATAAGTTGGATAAAAGCCTGCATTGGTTCTCCTTGGATCGCCCCTCTGGTGAATGGGAAGGTAACTGCCTTCTTCGAAGCCTCCAGGGGTCTAAGGCAAGGCTGTCCTCTGTCGCCACTGCTCTATGCAATTCAAGCCTCAGTTCTCAGCTATCAACTGGAAAACTCCCAAATTAATAAAGATCTTCATGGTCTAAGAATAACACAAGGGGTGAAAGACATCAACCATGCACAATTTGCGGATGATACGCTGCTGCTGGGAGGAGCAAGCCCAATAATAGAAAAAAAGTTCAAGGAAGAAATGGACGCCTACGCAGTAGCCTTTGGCAGCGAAATAAATCAGACTAAAAGTAACATCTATGGCTGGAACATCACCCCAAATGAAATGCTGAGAATAACAAGAGTTCTAGGGATGGAGGGGCACACAAACTGGGAGGCCTTTAAGTACCTGGGAGTTCCAATCTTTAAGTCTGCCCCTAGAGCTTCCCATTGGAGCCATCTTGCAGAAAAAATCAAGAATAAATTTACTTCTTGGGGGGCCAATTGGATGAACTTAGTAGGGAAGGCAGTCCTGATAAAGGTGGTGGTGTCTATTATCCCCATCTACCAATGCTCGCTTCTGTTAGCTCCAGCCACAGTCATCCAAAAAATTGAGGCTTTTCAGAGACGATTCTTGTGGGAAGGGGGAAGGAAGGAAAAGAAAAAGATGCACCTGGTTAGCTGGGAAAAAACCACAAAGGCCTACATGGAAGGAGGGCTCAATTTTAAAAATACAAGGACCCAAAATCTGGCCTTAGGGGCAAAGCGTCTCTGGAAAATGATCACCGAAAAAGCCACTTGGACTAAGCGCACTCTCTGGAGGAAATAATTTTAAGGGTCTCGGGACAGAAGCTTAGAACTCCCAGGTAAGGAGTTGAAAATCTCTCCTATCTTCGCGCTATGCAAAAATGCACTTCCTCTCTTCACCCCCCATCTAACCTGGGTGCCGAAAAATGGTAGGAAAATAAGAATTTGGACAGATTCAATAATGGGAGATCCATCGCTAGATCAGCGCCAGGAACTACAAGGCCTCAAAAGCTGGATGGACAGTCAAAACATCTTAACACTCTCAGACATTTCAGTATGGGGAGAAGAAAGGCCTCACCTCTGGCAAGGGTGGGTAGTCCCAAATAGACCAGCTTTTCTAGACAGTCAATGGGATGTTCTTAAGAAGTGTTTTCAAGGGAAATCCCCTCTAAAAAGGATAGGTAAAGATGAACGAGGATGGGGCAGGAATGCTAGGGCTTACACCACAGCAGAGGGTTACCGTCTCTTCAACTCCGTCCCCACTGCAATGCCAAATCCGACACTCTGGAAAGCAGTCTGGAAATATCGTTCCCTTCCAAAAATTGACCTCTTCAGTTGGACCCTGGCGCACAAGATTATCCCAACAGGGGAGAATCTCTGACGAAGGGGCTGGGAAGGACCCTTTAGATGCCCTCTATGCCTCCATGAAGAAGAAACAACTGACCATCTTCTCCTAAACTGCAGCTATTCAAAAGAAGTCTGGATGAAGGTAACAGGTTCCCAACCAGCCACCAATTTCCCACCTGATGTTATAAGTCTTCTCCTCCAATGGGAATCCTTGTTCCCCTTTGCCGACAAGAAAAGAAACCAAACTATCTTGATATGGGGATTACTTCCAAAGTTTGTTCTATGGAATCTCTGGTTAGAGAGAAATCATAGAATTTTCAGAGATAGCCAGTTAAGTGAAGTCAGAATTGCCACTAAAATTCAAGCTATGCTGGGGGAATCAACTGCTCACCTTTGCTCCACAGTAAAGCTACACAAATTGGACGAAGAACAAGGGAGTTGGATAGCCCAGTTCAATATACCAGGTTTAGAAAGCAAACAAGGAAGTCATCCAATCCAAGAAAGCTGGGAGATCAGAAAAAGTGGAAATGAATTTGCCATTTGGAAAAGTAATATTAAAACGCCTATCCTCTTCTTTGATGGGGCCTTGAAAGGGAACCCAGGCCAGGCTGGAGGAGGGGGAATCATTGAAGATTCTAAAGAAGACATAGTAACACAATTTTCTATCGGACTCGGTATAGAGTCCAACAACAGAGCTGAGGCATTGGCTCTCTGGCAAGGTTTGCATCTGACATTAAAACTTAGAACCCGGGACTTGACAATCATAGGCGATTCCAGAATAATTATACAAGCCATGATCAAACACTCCACAACTCAAAGTACTAAGCTCAACAATCTCCTTGATAAAATTCGCCTCCTTTTAAGGAATTTGAACTCCTATCAATTCTATCACGTGTTAAGGGATCTCAATCGAATGGATGATAAAGAAGCCAACAAAGTCGTGTTATTGGAGGCTAGGGTGCTGTCAGTGAAAGGCATTATGAATAATGTGGAGATCCCATGAACCCACGCAGTCCACTGGCACTCATCCAAATGCTAGATCGTGCAGGAGCAAGGGAATCGTGCGAATCTCACAGGCAGACAGGGACAAAAGTTTTGGTTGGACGGAAGGCCAGGCTCAGTACCATGAGGAATGGGGCCCTAGATTTGATGAAGATAGGAGATCCGCACGACCACGGCCAGAATCCAAAGGCAATAATGAAAACGAGTGAGAAAGAAATAAAAGGAGGTCAATGGCCTCTCATTCCTGCTCAAGCAAAGATCTGCAAGACGCTTAGCAATCCAGGGAGGGGGAAGCATCATAGTAAGCAAGGAAGGACCCGCGCGGTGAGAGGTCGAAGGAAGATGGCATATTCATCAAAAGGGAAGCTGAGCATGGAGGAGCGTCTGAAGGAGATGGACAAAGCTCTGGCAAATTTGCAACAGCTTCTCCAACACCAGTTAGATTTTTTTAGAGAACTTGGACGTGGAGGCTAGACGCAGGCTGGAACAACTTGAATCTGACATCACCATGACCAAAATTGGGTTTGCGGAGGAGCTGGACAAGCTCCACAAAGAGCTGAAGAACCCACAACAAGAATTTGATGAGAGGATGGAACAACTGGAGGCTAAGATGGCCCAACTAAACAACAACTGGAGTCAGGAAGACAAGAAGTAATCTCTCCTTGTAATGTAATTGAAAGCAGGCTCTACCAACACTCTGGCATTTTGTATTTAGCCAAGGCTTTAAATAAGTAGTATGTTAAGCAGCAAGGGAGCTAATTCAGTTCATAGGTATAGCTTCAAAGTAGAATGTAATCATGAATGTAGGCCCGAAGACATTTGGGGCCAGTTTGTAACTGAATCTGTGGCTTTGCCACCCCTCTAATATAAAATATAATCGTTTACGTAAAAAAAAAACTATTTATTAACTGATTGCAAAACATCCCACGATATTGACTGCAATAAGGTATATTTAGTTTGTTGACACTAGATGTGGATAGAGTATATTGTTCTTATTGTGCACATCCACTTATGAATTTAAAGGTAGTGTTGTTGATATATATGGAAACTGCATCATTGATAAAAAAAACTTTCAATGATCACTGATAATGCTTCAAAACCTTTATATCTTATAACAACACAATATTATACCCATCATAAGCAAATTCTAAGTAACTCATGGTACTTCTAAGTTATTATAAATCAATAAGTTTCTTGAAAAATAATCCATAATTTCCTATATTTATTTCTCTTGACCTAATCATCACTGTTTAGTATGGAAAAAAATAAGGATATTGAGGTATACATGGCAAAAGGAAAGTCAAGAGAGTGGATAAGGGTGGTAAATACAAGTTAAAATGATTCCAAAATTTGTGCCCAATAGAGATCATAAATCTAGTATAAAAAATGCTGAAGAAAGATTTAGGTTAAATGCAACAAGGATAACAAGAAATCTTTTGAAATCATTATGGATCCTATTTTCATAAAATATTTGAATATCCTCATAAGAAAAGGAAAATATTTGAAATCATTATGGATCCCATTTTGCTGAAATATTTGGGTTCATTGTAATAGCAATAGAATAAAATATGAATGTAGTGTGAAAGTCATGGGTCTATGTGTTGAGGTTGAAGTAGTATTCTTATCGCTTGGTGAATATAATGTTGTAATCCTAGTATGGATGAGCCAAGTGAAATCCCAAGTTTTCATGCACTCATAGGGATTTGTTGCCACCATATGGAGCCAATATTTAACCCTTAAAAAGGCATGTGCAATTTTGAGGTTCACTTATAAAAATATTGACCGAACCAACATTACACTAAGATATCCCTTTAAAGCATAGGCTTTTGTGGTATCACCCATAACCCTTCCCAAAAACATTGCGAGGTAGCTCAATGCCATTACACACATTTCTTTGTAGCTAAAGAAGTCATGGATCTATCCAACTCCAAGTTTGGGGGAATCCCACTTGGAGATAAATAATAATACATCAAACTTCCTTATAATTGAATATTTTAGGGGGCTACCCTACTCTCTTTGGGGGGAAATCCACATGAGGCTCGACTACATGGCAGACTTATCTTTGTGGAACCAGGGTGTAGAGGGGGGTCGATGTGGAAAACCATGGATGAATTATCAAACAAATGGTCCCACAATAACACTTGGAGGATATGACTTGGAAGGGTGACAAGGCATGGATACAACAACACATAACTAAAATTTATGCATTGGAAAGAGAAGGACAAGGATTTCAACCAAATACTAGGGGAAATTATTTTTCAATATAAACACCAAGGAGCCTTTTCACACCATGCGTGTAGTTCAAATGGGTTTGAATGTGTTTTCTTATCTTCACTTCTTAAGCTCATAACTTGAGTTACAATGGGACAAATTTGGAGCTTTATGGCTTGTTGAGAAGATGATACTATAGGGATTCAAGTGGAGGATTTTTTCATGCCAACAAAATTAAAATTGGAGGATATGGCATGTTCGAAGCGTAGGGTAGAATTGATAATGGTGAAATTTAATGTCGGGTTCAGATGAGGTTAATTTATAGAGAATTCCTTAATGGCACACGAAGTTATGATAATTATGTCCAATAGTTAATGAATCACATTGATGAACTTAATGGTAATTAGGAGAATTTTCAGTTGTATTTATGTGACACTATTCAATAGATGTGCAATAATGGTTATATGCTCACTAACTTTAAGTGAGAGGATTAAAATTGACTCTGTCAAAGGAGCAAGGGGCTCAGATTTCGTTAAGGGAAATAAGATTCCTGAATGTATGAAATATCATATTTGAATTCATCATAAATGATCCATTACACTTAATAAAGTATATCGATTTGTGTGAAATGTAGTCAAACATGATCACTATGTTTATCCTCTATTTATATGATGAAGAAATATGATTAAATGGTTGGTTTAGACAAATTGATCTTGAGATATTAGGGTAGAATCACTGAGGGATGTTGGGGGGTTATTATGTGATAGTGCCCTCATTACTTCATTCCCTTTTATAGATCAAGTTGTTGTGCTAGATTTTGGTGGATTAATCTTGTTTTATCTCACCATTGGAAATATGTGTCTATTTTGAATTTTGATTTTTATATGAGACATCAATGGGATTCTCGCTATCCTTTCTTGTGATTCTTACAAGCTTGGATGTTCAATGATTGCTGTGTGATAAATATGTTGTTATTGCAACTTCTCTGAAATACCTTATTAATTATCTACTCATTCCACTTACTTCTTTATTGATTTCCAGTGATTGTGTGAAGGTTGGTCCCTAGAGTTATCTTAATTTCTCTTAGTTCAACATTTGGTTAATAAGATACATTTTCCTAATAATATTATTATGTTCTTCATTACTCCACATGAACCATAAACCTTAACATGTATATTACTCCATGGCCCAATGAAATAAGCAATGATCTTGTTGAAACCTTTCATTTAATATGATACAAATCTCAAACAATCACCATTCTCTGATTTAATATTTCTTGAGAGCCAACTTGATAATCTAATTATAAAAATATTACAACCTGAGTGAACCTATGGTTAAGAACATATGTTTCCTCTTAAGAGGTCGCAAATTCAAATCCAGCAGGGGGTAGGGTATGTATACCTCTGTAGACTCTACCAGTCAAATCGTTGGGCGAAGGAGGTCCTTTGTCCCACAATCAAGGGGGTCTCATACACCAATTTGCTATCTAGCTTGGCTGTGACCTTAAAAATGGATTATTATTATTATTATTAGGAACTTAACCCTATAATAAATAGTACATCAATTATAAAGAGAAAATGAATGATATTATGATAACATTGAACGCGTTATCTTACAATGATACTAAACTTGTATAATATATATTAATAAATCCATATTGTAGATATAAATTAAAAAACTAACCTATGTATTAACGAATTTTGAAATTTATAACATTAAAATATAAATAACATAACATAATTTAATTTAATTAATACAATAAAACAAATAAAAATTAAACCATTCACTATGTTCTATTTAAACAAATCCACAAAGTAAACAAATTTTCGAATGGATTAAAAACCTACATAATGTTTTACCAATATTTTGATAAATATCTATACTTTTACACTTTTACTTGTTTGATAGATGGCTCAATTATGTATTTCTTCTCATAATCAACGTGCATAATATCATAGATTGTTCAATGTATTTATATATCAATATTATATTTAGGTGAAATATTAAAACTCATAAAAGATTGATTTTTTTTTTCTTACATTCTTTAATAAATTATATTAAAGTCATAATATCATATATTTTTAAAATTTATTTATACATTAATATTATATTTAAATTCATTATTAAAACTTTATAATCTGAATTTTTTTTACCTTTTATTTTACGTTTTATTTAATTATACTAAAATTATATAATTATATTTTATTTATTATATTAAATTTCTTTTAATATTTTTTTTTTGTTTGTTAATTTGTGCGGAACCTGTTGGGTATGCGATTAACCTGTGGTTTGAGAAACCGCGACTCAGGGGCATCTAAGCCGTCAAAATCACCCGGGGATCGCACCCGGCCTGAGCCACACCAACCCTTAACATGGTTGGATTTTTTTGTCCCCACAGGTTTCGAACCGGTGACTTTAACATCACAGAGTGGCTTAACAACACACTCCATCACCGACTGTCCTACACCTCGGGGACTGAAAGTTGAAGGACATGGGGGTGGGCTTTGATCCACTTATGTGTGCACGGGTCACGATACCATTTATTATAGTATCTCTGGGTGCAACCACACGTTCGACCACTACCTCAAGGTGTCCCCATGGCTCCAGGTAAAGCCCTCACGAGAATTGAACCTTGCCCAACGGTGAAAAACTCCTCGCTTTCCACCATTGGATCCAACCTCTTTTATTTTACATTTTATTTAATTATACTAAAATTGATATAATTGTTTTTTATTTATTATATTAAACTTCTTTTAATATTTGAATTACATAATATTATACATTGTTCAATATAATACTAATAATTTATTTTTAAGGTTACGATAAAGCCACACCAAATTGGTGTATGAGACTTTCTTGTTTGTGGGACAAGGAACCCCCTTCACCCAACGATTTGATTAATAAAGTCTACGGAGGTATACACACCCTACCCCCCTCTGAATTTGAACTTGTAACCTCTTAAGAAGAAACACATGTTCTTAACCATTAGACCCACTCAGATTGTATATATTTATATACTAATTTATTATACTTAAGTTAAAGATTAATTTTTTTGAAAGATTGAATGTTTTTATCCATCCTTTATTTAATTATATTAAAATTTATATAATTTTGTTTTATTTAATTAAATATATTTTTCATATTCCAAACATATAATATCATATATTATTGAATAATGTATTTATATATATGAATACATGAATATTATATTTAAGTTAATTATTAAGATTGTTCAAAGATTGAGTTTTCCTTTTATCCTTTATTTAATTATATTAAAGAATTTTCCTTTTATCCTTTATTTAATTATATTAAAGTTGACATAAATTTATTTTATTTAATTATATTAAAATTAAAATAATTCTTTTTATTTAATTATATTAAAACTTTTTAGGGTGGTACGTGTCAGAGGGGTTCTCTATATTTCTAGGAGGACAATTGTTCTTACATTTGAATGGATTCTCGAGGAAACAACTAACAATGGAAAAATCATATGTTCTTTTTCAAGGGCTTAAGTTAGCCACCTCACATTACATCATTAAACTATTAGTCTTGGGTGACTCTAGTTTAATCATAAATCATATGATTTTGAAAACCTCCCCATCGTATACTCATCTAGTGATTCAGGTGGATATTGGTGGCCATCCACCTGTTTCAAATTCCAACTGGTTTATTTTGATAGTTTTTCGTTTAACACGTTTCTCTGTAATGGGGACATTTCTTTGTAATTGTGGGTTCTACACTTACGGGGTTGTCCTGAATCCCTACACAACATCCAGGTGGATATTGGTGGTCTCCCACCTATTCCAACTAGCTTATTTTGGAAGTTTTCATTTCAGTACATCTTTCTATACTTCCAGGGCCGTTTTGGGGCTCTAAACAATGTTTTCTTGGCTTGCCACATTCAAACTATAGACAAAGTCAGAGTTTGACGACATAGTGCATTGTTCTCGAAAAGATATTTCCAACGAGCTATCACACACCTAAAATGAAGATCGTATGCAAAAGTTACGTCCCCAAGAAGTTAATGCACTAACTTACCCCAATAGGGCCCACATGACTTTTGGCGCTTCATCTCCTAGGGTTAGGTTTTTGGATTTCTAGGGTTTTAACATTCATGTCTATCATAAAAAGGCCTTCAGAGCCTCATTATAATCATCTTCTAGTGAATGAGCGTATCCGTCACATCTCTTCTTAGAGATAATTTTGCCACCATTCTAGCAAGTCTTGCACTCTATATTTTTACAGTCTATGTACATTTCTTTCATAGAAATCATGTATTGTTGTATTTCTCTGTTTCTGGCAATTTTTATGTATATTTCATTGTAATATCTCTGCTTTCGTTTCGTTCCGAAAATAATTCTAGCAATGGTATCAGAGCCGATTGCTCTTAATTGTTTTTCAGTGCATGTTCCCAACGAGGTCTGAGTATAGCAAGTTGGGTCTCGAGCTTGTCTCTCTTGAGGAAAATTTCTCTCGCACGCCCAAGAAACCCTCTATGGCGAAAAAAATTAAAAATTACGTCTTTTGCTTGAGAAAGCTCTCGCGCGACAGAGGGACGAAATGATGGAGAATTTTTCCCACATCCTACAATGCTTCACTACTACATATGACCAATTTTGCCATGGTTTTTCGTTGCTATTGCCACACATATCCGTCGTACTTTCCACGAAAGAAAATACTAT
The DNA here is from genome assembly GCA_009831015.1 of Picea engelmannii. Classification (NCBI taxonomy): domain Eukaryota; kingdom Viridiplantae; phylum Streptophyta; class Pinopsida; order Pinales; family Pinaceae; genus Picea; species Picea engelmannii. The sequence continues at coordinate 753,560 of ML781476.1, read as the reverse complement.
TTTTCATGGTACTCTTTTCGTCGCTATATCCATGCACCAGTTATTCGTGGAAACAACGACGACATACGACCTCCATGTGTCATCATCCTCAAGATATGTTTACCTTAAAAATCATGGAAATAGTGATGAAACATCGTCGCAATAGGGACAAACAAGCGTGCCAAAGTAAAAAACTCACCGATAAATTGTGACGCAGATGCCATACTTATGACAAAAAAACCTAGAAAGTTGCGATGAAAAATCGTGGCAATAGTGACCAAACATCTTGGTAGAGTAAAAAGTCACCAACAAATTACGACGCAGATGCCATACGTGCGACAAAAACTCGTAAAAAGGTGCGACGAAAAATCGTGGCAATAGCAACGAAAAATCTTGGTAGAGTAAAAACTCATCAATGGATTGCGATGAACTTACGTCGCTATTTCCACGCCTTCTGTAGGTTTAAAAAAAATAAAAAATTGAATATAGCTTGATCATATACGCCCGAGGAATGAACCTGTGTATTTACGAGCTTGTTCATTTACGATCCTGTTCATGGTGGTATGTGGTATCAATAAATCAAATATATAAAGGCCCGCTTTCGTGCCTATGAACTCATTGCATTGATTTTTCTGGGCTCCCTCCATATGAAGGCACCCGGGTTGGATTGTTCCTCCCATTCCTCCGGGGTCATGCCACCGAATACAAAGATTCCCCAAACTCCATCCTTTATGTCTGAAAGGAACGTGTATCTTCACTTGAATATAACTAGTTTGAGGCTATGTCGATTAGTCGGCCTACAAAGAAAAGAAACAATTATTGATCAAAGATAACCCTTCTTTCTATAATTCCAAGGTTAGGAGAGAATTCAAGGGACTAATATATGTTTTCTTATCAAGCTATTGAGACATGGGCACATAGGTAGAACCCATAAATGTTACAATCAAACAATTTGATTGCGCTAGTATTGGAGCGAGAGTTGCAACAATGTCCAAAAGGTTCAAAATCTAGGTAATGGTCATGTAGTAATACTAGCATACCCCTGAAACGAGGGAAGGGAATGCCGAACAAAATCCAGGGTATATCTGTTGGAAAATAATGGATTTTTTTTTAAATTATAGTGGGTGGGTTGTATACTATTGACTAATCCCATTCAGACCAAGTGTCCAATCTTAATTGAGAGGGAGTAGAATGTGGAATATTTAAGTGCAAGTGCAAGAAGCGGGAGGCCTAAAAAATAACTAATCCCCCTATCTCTATGAAATTTCCTTCTCTTGTAGATGAGAGAGGAACCATCCAAAAACTTATCCAATAATATCTCAAGACCCATAATATGTGCCATGAAACATCACCTCAAAACCCCTTAAAGCATGCTAAATTTGTCCAGAAGATTACACCTAGTTTTCGTGGGTCTAATCCTCATCCATGAACAAGAAATTCAGTCAAGAAAAAGTTCCCAACATGTGCATGAAAAGATATCTCGAAAAGCACAAAGAAATTCCAAGTAGTGCACCATTCTTATATTGTATTAAAATAGATAAAATAATACAAAGAATATCTTTAAAAAGCATTGAGCATTGAGATCAGCTAAAGATGGCATGTGTAAGGATTCACTCACAATCTTTAGAGTGTGACATGTGTAAAGATGGCTATGAAGAAACCTTTAACACAATGCTTGAGATCAACGAAGCCTTTTAACCTAACAATTAACAAAAATCCACCAGCATAGGGCCCCCTTTGAGACCATATCCTAATAACAAATAGAACTACTCATAGTCTTTCATATGATATATATCCCCCAAGTGGGCCCCAACCCATGTTGAGTTGATTTATAATCATGGATTCTTCTTCGCATTTTCAAAAAATCCCTTAGGGAATTTGGTTCTATCGAGCTTGCCTCCAAACTAACCCATAGAGGATGGGAAGGGACTGCTCATCCCTGCTACAACTACTCTATGCAAGGACTGTGAAGGGGGACACCATCACCACCTCTTCTCATAAAACTTCCAATACTGTTATCTTTGATTTGTATTAAATAGTCCATAGGATTTAAATCCTCTATTCTCTTAGCTATTGACAAATTAAAGAAACCAAATTAGAATTTATTACTTAACACAATCAATGATTGAGATACATTTCCATTATCTATAACCTACATAAGAAGAATATTTTGCCAGAGAAGAAATTTGGTTATGCCTTTCATCGTCTAAATTCACATTACTGATTCAATCAGAAGCATGCTATGAATTTCTATACTATATAACTAATATGATATTGATTTCATGGGCCATCATTCTTCATTTAATGACAATGAAGTCTGCAAACAAATGTAATCCAATGAAGAAGTCAATACCTTCATTGATGAGGCAAACTACACCATATATTCCTATAGGATGAAATTGGACAAATTCAAGATCCTAGAAAAAAGGAAAATGCTTTGAGTCAAGTTGAAAATGGTATATTCAATATTTATCATCTTTTCATCACAAGTATTTAAAATAAAAAAAAACATAATCATTGACTTGTAGAGGCAGTTTGACATGTGCAACAATAACACTTCCATCTCCAATGCATGTATGAGCTGAAATCACGGATAAATAAGCACGGCCATAGCCCTGCAAAGAAGGAAATATAGATATTTGTGAGGGTATACACAAAATGCAGTATTTTAAAAGGATGATGCTTCAGTAGTTCATTAAATATGAGTTCAATTCAATAAACAAACCAAATACCCATGTGGCTAAAATTGTGGATAGAGCTCGAAAACGATGTATTGTTCCATCCTCCATGTTCAGAGCAAACACTCCTTGACAAATACCTGAAATTGACAGGTAACAATGTGGTGAATAAACACTGATGTATAGAGAACCAATGCAATAACAAAAGACAAATAATTATCTGTGTATGGCAAACAAATCGGAGATGAATGCTCGATGCTAGTTTGGATTATCATTTTTGAGAGATCCAAATGTTATGTCCATTTTATTCTTTTGTGCATTTAATCATAAATCCATTACAAAAACATCAAATTAAAACATAGTCAAAGAGTTACTTGTTCCTTCATTAAATCAAATGCTACAAATTAGAAACAATTCCATTATAGGCAATAGTAGAACACAAAGGGTTACTACTTGTTCTTATGGTAATTGGAAGGTCTCTACATGATCAACCCCATGCAACATGGATGAATGTGCAATACATGCTTTCTCAAGGGAAAACAATACATGATTATCAATAAATAACGCTTCTAAAATGCATGGTAAAAAGCATAGTTATCTTTGAAGAAGTCTGTGAATGCTTTTTGGACATGGGAATATTTTTAGAGGCTAACATATTCGTTGATCCATTCTTAGACTTGGGGTTTTATGCTCATAATTTGAAAAGGAAAATTGCTTACATAATCTCAACAAAACTTGCAAGTCAAATATTGTGAATCTAGTAAGCAATCAAACGAGTGGATGAGCTAAAAATATTGTGAGTCTTTTATTGGGCATGGTGTATTATGACAATGGGATATCTATTGGATAGAAAAATATTATAGTTGATAGACACAACAACAAAAAATGCCTTAGAAAACAAAATTTGTTGTTAATGTGCAATGGCCTCTCAATTGAACTAGGGTTGTTGTGGAACACTCCTCTTCCCTCCTGATAATGGAATGAATTTGGGGTGATCAACTTGAAGATTCTACACTTAAGAAGTGCACCACTCCAGGTCAATAGGTGATTAGACTAAAAGAATGCTTGCAAAGGGAACAAGTTAACTCCTCCACTCTATATCAAGGTGCATAAAATGAAGGGAGCAATCTTGAATTAAAAGAAAGCTTGAACAAGTTAATTCATCCAATCTATATTGATTCTTGTTAACCCATAGAAGGATTTGATTCTTGTTGAAACAAAAATTCCCTACAATGTGGAACATTTACATGTTCCCCTTTACAAAAAACACATCTTATTCCCTTCATCCACGTGTAAGGACTCTTGACAATTTGGGGAATGTGAGCATGGGGAGTTGCAATGCTTAATTTCCTCATTTATCTTGATGGACCCAAAAGTATATGGAATAAACATAATGTCATGAGTCAAGTATATAGGTGGATTTTGTACTAGGGCGCATATAGAACCACATCCTCCTAACTTAATGAACCTAAAAATAATATAAAATCTAATGAAGAACTAAGTGCTAGGTATGCGGGATGATTAAGGAGTTTGAGGGAAACATAAAGAGAGAAGTCATCTAATATATATGAACCTAATAAATATACAAAATACAATTTATCTTAAGGTGTTGGGCTTGTGGGAAGATTTTTGAAGTTAGGATATTACAAAAGGTGAAATCCATTATGGGTTTGTAGGGATACAAATGTTTATCTAATATGATTGGCACTGAGGATTTGGAATATGGAAAGAGATTGTTGGATGATCCTATTAAGCTCCAAGTTGTGACCATTTTGAGATTCAAAATATTTTTGTTGGTTTGTCTAGCCAACAAGTCAATAAGAAACTCATGACATGAAAGGGAGAAATAAGATATGAATTTTAATAAGTTATTTTTCCCTTCAATGGTAGGTATGTAGGTGGCACGCTAGGCTTCACGAATGACAATAGGCCTTAGTAATATAAAAGGGACTTAGATTTGTAACTCATATGCATCCGAATTCCTGCCAAACAATAGGTACAAACCTCAGACAAGTAGCTAGCTCGTACATGACCAAATGACATATCCCAGGCAATATGCACAAACCTCAGACAATTAGCTAGCTCATACACTTGCTAGGATTATTGACGGCGACATGTTAGGTCATCCATATTCAATATCATCCTCGTGGATGCTAGATGGGTTTGACGGGAGCATGAATAATTTAAGAGTGAATACCCATACTTTTATTTCACTCTCAACAAAAATATTATGTGATGCCTTTATCGTCCAACAAATATCCATTTAATTTAGAAGTAAGGAACAATAGAGAGCTTAAAATTTTAATGAACATAAACCTCGACAAAATCAAGGTTTAATGAACCCCATCATTCTCATGCAATGTTATATAAGAAAAACCTTTGTATCTACAACTTTTGCAATAGTTAGTGCCTAAAAAACAAAGGTGCATATCTAGATTCTAACAGGGCCTTTACTTTCATGGCTTAAATGATGTAACCCAACATTTAAATTAGAATATAGGTCCCAAATATTATGGTCAAATCCATCAAGTTAGCTTGTTATATTGAATCTAATAATGTATATAAACATAAGTCTCTCATAGGATCCACGGCCTGAAGTAATGATAGATATGTTCTAAATAACACAAAAATGCATAAGCACACCATAATCATAATAAAGGCAATGGAAGAGATACAAGCTAAGGGATTTTTCTTTGGGTGTAATTAAAAATGGTATTGGTGGAAAAAATGTTCCAAATAAATACTATTCACCTCAAGAATAATGACAAGGATGACGAGGAACCTCAATAGGATATGTGAGAATAGTTTGAGTGCTCATTAAATAATGAAGCAAAATTTTACACGATATTGATGAATTCCTTCAAAGATATCGACATGCCTAAAACCTTTAAAATTGTAGGATACATCAACAACCAAAATGTCATAGTCCTTATCGATTTAGTTAGTACCCACACCTTCATTAAAAAAAATATGGTATACAAACTGAATTGTGTTACACACCCATTTATAAACTTTCAAGTGGTGATTGTAAATGGAGGAAAATGCCACAACATTAAACTGAGTAGATTACAAATGATCAATTTCCATTTACTCCATTGTTATTGAAAGGGTGGTTTTGGGGGTTCAATGGCTTAAATAATTGGGTACAATGTCCATGAACCATGGGGAATTAATGGCCTAAAGGCTCTACCCATTCAAGTGATTAGCTCACATAAAATGGAGAAGCTCCTCAAAACATGTTAATGGAGTTATTGTTAATATTCATTGAATAGAAGCCCAACTTAAAGTAGGAAATGTTCCTTTAGAGATAAACATAACTTCAATAAGCATGACATGGTGTTTCATGAAATTCCCACAAGGTTTCCTTTTTCATGAGATCTCTGAACATGCCATTAAACTTACACCATGTAGTATCTCTGCCAACGTAAGTCCCTATAGATACCCTTATGATCAAACGAGAGAGATTGAAAATATGCCACGAGACATGTTGGATGAAAGTATAATTCAAACATGATAGAGTGCACTCTCCACTCCATTATTCATATTATTATCTTCATTCACTCCTATTAATACATATTCTCCCTTTCTCTTTTCTCATTTGTTTACTCAGGGTTCATATGTGTGTGTGTGTGTGTGTGTGTGGTTAAGATTTTGTACCAAAAAATTGTTATAGTTGTATTGGTCAATGTAATAATACAAAAAAAGGTTTTTCCCACAATCTATGATTCATAGTTTGTTAAAAATAGTGATGTTTGTCTACCAAAAATGCAATTCTATCCTTTCTAGAGGTTTGTGAACTTTTACTAATATAAAGCCTACTTTAAAAAACATGTCAAAACCCTTACCTTATCATTGTCCTTTTGCTAGATCCATTATCCCATAAAACTTGATAAGAGTTGTCCACGAGATGCATTTCCATCACCAAGACCTGCATGAATCATAAAAGACAATTTCTTTATATGAGTAAATAATATATAAGCAAATACACAAGAATTTAGTTATGTAAAATACTGTAGAGAAAACTTAAGTGGTCACATACCTTAATGAGCTTCTCTTTGTTTCGAGAATAGGTTATTCTCTACTGAACATGGCCAACCATGTGAAGGTGGAAGCTCATATGGCCCCTCCCCCCCTCCCATTGCTCTCAATTCCCCATACCCAACAAATGATTTTGTTTATATAGAAAACATATAGACATTCATGCATAACTAGGATAGTCATCAAAACATATGAACATATAAACATTGAAGCATAATGTTGTAATTCATATAAACAATGTTTCATACTAGAAACATCGATAAACATTGAAATGCAAGTCATGAATTTATACATCTATTTTTTCTTTGATTTATGTTTTTTTACATTAATAAAATTGACAATTGGGGTATCATAATCATCCTTTGACATTGTATTTCTTGCGCCCTGTCCTTCTATTGTTTGTGTTTCCATGTGCTCATGTACCATACTTATGGTACGTTGCTGAGAAGGGCATCAAGGCATCTGTGCAGGGGCATGAACTGCAACAACGAAAATGATCATATCAATATGTTGCAATATAATTGAAATAACTAATTCATTATTTTGATTAACATTACATGATGCATCCCCCCTACCCTCTTGGGGTTCTGCGACCTCCCAGTCTAGGATATTTCTAACTACAGAGTTGAATCGAATCCTCGGATTCTTCTTTGAACCCAAATCAAATATACACAGGTCCCTTTTTCCTTCTATGTGTAGGTCTATTAGACCCGCATGCTAATTTTCGTGCGCTCCCAAAACACTAGTTCAGGCATAAGCCCCTTTGGTGTTAGCCTCTCCTTCATACAACCCTGGGTCGTGTCCTTGTGCTAATGTGTGATTGCGGACGCAAGCAAGAGTGGTTTTAAACCAACCCTCTTTTCTCCCCGCAATCCTCCTCGTGCTGCCACGTATCCATTTACGAATACTGTGGTTCCAATTGCGGCTCGCTCTGGAATAATTATCCTCCGCGCAAGTTATGGCCCCGTAATCCTTCATGTCCGTCGATATCCCGTCTCTCGGTACTTCCCTCAGATCAACGATTAAGGTTTACTTCAGGACTTTACCTAGAGTACATGGATTTTCTCCATGTCTCCCCTGCATCTGACGACTATAAATTGCTCCTGAACTTTACCCGGAGTGCTCTGATATTTGCCATGTCTCCTCTCTTGGTCCGACGACTCAGATTCACTTTGGGTGATCTAACGGCTTGGATCTGCTTCAGCTCTTTGGGCTTTGCGAATATCAAATATCAACTTAGAGGTTCAATACAATTTTCTCAGAGCTCACGATCTATTGACAAGTGTCCCCTCGCAGATCGATGACTCTCATCTCTTTGACTATTCACGCTTCGAGAGTTTCAAGTCTCAAACTTGCCTCCTCCTAAACTCATGATATCTGACGGTCCAGATTCTCATGTCTGATCCAACGCCCGATATTTCCTTCAGACGATCTAATGACTCATATATCCTTCGACTGATTGAATGGTTGAGATTATACTATGGATCTCTGGCTCTTCAGCCTTCGACAATATCAATCATCAATATTTGACCAGTCTCCTTATGTACACAAGGGTTAAAATCCATGCACTTCACCTTGATCAGAAGACTGTCGACCCTCTGCGCTCATATCCAACGCTAGAGATATGTTCTTCTCTGTGCTTCCTTTGTTTTCTAGACATTGATCTAATGGTCCAGGCTCTTCCTTACAACCAAATCTGATGGCTGTTGTCACTCCACCTCCTGAGCTTTCAAATTTTTCTATATTTTGAAGACTTAGTCTGCATTCAAAGGTTTTGGCCTTTGAAATTTCTCTTGCGAACCCGACTATCTTGGGTCTCTCTTACGCTCTTTCAAGCATTATCTATTCTAATATTTTTGACTTAGAATAAGTCTGTCACTCATGCATTCCTTGCGCTATCCCTTATGAGCTTGATATCCTCGAAGATTTTGATCTCCCATGCCCTCTTTGCACTTTTGGGATTTTGTTAAACTCAGATCCGAAAGATTTGTTGACAAGAAATTCTTCTTTCCCTATTGGAGTTCTCCGGGCTCGATGCACATTTTGTAGAGCTTCGAATTACAGAGTGTTCAATAACTCTGTTTCTCCCCGAACTCAACACAGAGTTCCTTCTGTGCACTCTTTCACTCACTCGATGACCTCCTGGAAGATCTCTAGAGAGTTCTCAGTGACTCTGCTTCTCTGTGCTTCTTCTGCATAGTCTCCCCTCTAAGGTATTCAATATCCTTGAGGTTCCTCCTTGAGTTCTTATCATTCTGGTGTGCCCTCCTGGCACGTTCTTTCCTGACTCCGCAGAGTTCAGATGCACATTCCTTGCGTTGGCTACATAACTTAAAATGTTCTATTGTGCACTCCTTATACAGCCTAAAGAACACATAATGATACTTCAAACTCAAACAAAGGTAAAGAAATTTATCTTCTGACTGTAGATGAAACCTATCATACATATACAACACATTAACACACAAATAACATTCATATAATACAGATAATTCATAAACACGCCGTGTGCAGGAAAAACTACTTTTCTTCGTATTAAGATGAATGTCTGTTTACAAATGTGTACATATACTGGACTACGACAGAGTCTCAGTTCTTTCTCCTATTCTAACTATATCCTGAGTTCTGCTTCTTCTAAGACCTCTCTACCCCGAGATATCTCTCTCACATCTCCTAATTACAAAACGAGGGCTCTATGAGCTTATCCTCACCACCGCCTTAGTGTTATCGCTATCTTAGTTACGACACCATACTTCTACGAATACATTCCATAAATGTTCATCCAGACCTGACTATGATCTGGGCTTGCTACATGCAATCATTTAAGGCAACCCTATCCACTACCTGTACAAAGGCATGGCTTGGAATTTATCAACCTTACAACATGAAATCCGTATAGGATTAGATTTAAAATTGAAAAATGGGGGGGTTTGCGCCTCTCCCTTTCTCCATTGCGTGTCTGCGTGTTGGCGCATTTGCTGAGGTGGAGTGATGCTCCTGCATCATTACACTATTGATATTTACCTATCTGTGTAGCTGTGACAGTTGGTGCATTAATTTCTTGTCCACTTGGTTCCTCTCACAGTTCACCCTCCTGAGCTACATGATCTTCCATTTAAAGAAGATAATATATAAGTATAAGTAAGGAAATAAATATCTACAATCACAATAAATATTTCTAATTCTGAAGAATACATACTGGAATGGGTACTATGCTCCCCGTTATCATTGGACATGTGCACCCTTGTATGACGTGGTGTCTGCTGAATACCGCTAGATTCACTGTTACGGTTGCATTGTTTCTTTAAAACAAACATAAATACTTAGTTAAGGGTGATATAATAAAATATGAATAGACTTTACAAGCAGGGATGATTTTGAGGATGGCAATTTATTTTAAAATGTAGAAACCTTAGCGAATATTACTAATCCTTCATATGCCAACTATAAATGTTTGGCAATATTTTTAAAAAAATATTCAAATTTCTAAGTATTTTATATTGTTTTTATAAAATTTTGGCCATTTTTAAGGTAAAATAAATTTATCCTATAGAATTTGGGCGAATCATTTTTAAAACAGCGAATCTCATTTTTGGAAAAACCATGGAAAATTAGCCCATGAGCGAAATTTAGCCCCTAAAATCATTCCTGTTTACAAGCATGCTATTGCGGTTTCCTTATTCATTTTATTTACCTGCGTGGCTGGGGAGATTGGATTTTGCCCCAAGATTTTCCTATATTCAATCACACTTTTAAAACCGTGATTGTAACCAAGCTTTAGGTCCTCCTCGGTGGCAATAATGTCAAACATATTTAACAACAATGCATAACACCATTAAAATTACCAATAAAAAAAACATATAACTTTTTGCTATTGTTAAATAAATATTAACCACAGTTAATCATTTAATTATTATGATTCTAGCTTTTAGTTTTCCATAGCCACCCTGGCCTAGTTTATGTTGCCTGTGCTTTTCCATTCTAGCCTTAGTTTCTTTGGAGGTGTCAGGTAGCCTATATATGGAATTTTTGAAAAAAAATAGATATCGGAATTGTTACTTAAAACAAGAAAGAAAAACATAAATGAGCATATTTCACTAATAATATGACATATTTTGTACCTTGCTTGACCAACTCGTGGATGTCTTCCTTGTTTTTTAAACAAGTTATCCTTTGCATCCTCTATCAAGGCCTTCCACTCTTTTTTTGGAACCATGGGAGGGTGTTCATGCTTGAGGTCTAATTGCAATTTCTCCCTATATTGGGCCCTGGTATATTTTAAATTCTCGCCAACTAACTCTGTAACAACTTTCTTGTTGAATGTATTGCCGAATGTAACAACCTTGGTTAAATAGATGCATAGGCATTATTAATTATAATCAATTTGATAATCTGACTGTCCTAATATGTTAGTTAAACAATAATTATTTCTTAATAATATTAAATAATTAATTATTTATTAATTACTTGTTCATATATGTGAATGATTAATTAATTAATTAATTAATTAATTGACTCATTAATTATTTGAGTAAAGAATTAAAAGGGTTAATAATTTATTTTATTTTATTAAAGACTTACGTATGAAGGGGGGGAAAGAAACATTAAATGGAAGGGATAAGATAATAAAGAAGGGGATAAGGTCATAAAGGAGGGGATAAGGAAATTAATGAGGGGAAGGAGAGTCGGTGAAGGGGAAGATATGATGGGGGAAGAGTCCTATGGGAAGGAATCATGAGAATAGGGGGAAGGAAGAATTATGGAGGAGGAGAGACTGTAGTTCTGTTTTTTTGGATTTTCTGGTTCTGTTGTTGGGTTCTGTAGTTTTTGGTGAACCGTTGTAGGGGGCACCGGGTTGCTGGGGGTTTTGGGCATGGGGGCCAGGATTCCTTTCAATTTCCTGGAGATAGGGAGCCAGACAGACTACTCCTAGCTGGCTGGGAGGTTAGTCAGTTTGGGCAGAGTTGGGTCAGTGCAGCAGGATAGGCAAGGCAACAGGGAAATGACAACCATATCGATGAGAATTAGCATTAGAAGCATGTATTTTATTATGAATTGCTGAGTTATTTTCATGCTGTAGATAATTGCTAAATTATGCTGAAATATTATATGCTTATTTGAAGCTAAATGAATTATTTACGCACTCAAATAAATTCTATGTTTGAAATTGAAATTCTATGTTAGAAATGTTACGTGTAGTTGTATGGATTTTATTAGGCTTGTTTATTTGTGGTTCCTACACATGGTATCAGAGCCCTGGTTCAAAATCTGGAGCCAAGGGCCTACCTACCCACCTATAAATTTAAACATACCCCATGCAAAGTTTAAACACTTCTGTTTAGTTATGGTGAAACCCTGAAACCCTTAATTAGATGAAAATCTAAGCTCCAACTCCAGTCCCACCTAGCCTGCAAGCCAAAAACACATTTCCTTTGTTAGTTATAAACAATATGCCCATAATATTCCACACAGTGGAAGTATTAAGTGAATTTTAATGCTAGCTTCAATTAAATAAACAAAGAGTTGTGTTGTGTTACTTCTAATGTTATTTTGCTTTCATTATGTTAATCTACACTTTGAAACCCTGTAAACTATAGCTGCATCAGATGATTAGAAGTGTACTTTTTATAATTTTAATTGTATGGAGATGAAAAGCAATATATTAAAGATCTATATAAATAAATAATTTTGGCTAGAGCCATTTCTAAATAATGATTTTAAAACCCAATCCATGAAAATAAATTTTAATATAAAATACAAGGAATGTTACAAGATTAAATGCGCCATCTACTGGTTGAACTATTTTCTTCCTTTTTAAAATACAAAGAATCACAAAATCGATATCTACCCCTAATAGCTATTTGAAAAACTGCAATCAGCTACAAGCTGAAGCTACTCGAGATGGTTGACTGTGTGGTCCACATACGGGAGGTTATTACATGTGGCTGGCTCCACAAATATAGTCTCTAGGCCTAGAAATTCATCCGTGCATTTCACAAACCCTATAATCTCTGCATAGTCGCAAGTCCAATTTTGTTGATCTGCGCCCTTAACAAGTCCAATTTTGACAACACTGATATGTACTATGCCCCACCTGAAAGGCATGTAAAAACTAGGCGAGGCCAGGTGCAGGTCCTGGGGAAATATTTAAAAATAGATACCCCTCAGACTGGGTCCATAAGCTGATGGAAGTTTCTGATATACAACGTGGCCCCAATGAAGGGAGTGTTTTTCGAAGTAATTTCTAATAAACAAACAAAAATATATACATGAAGTAGTCTTTGCATGGGATGATCTATGTCTTGCCTCTTTAGGAGCAAGCATCTATCTACTCCACCGTTGCCCGGACAAGATTTTATGCTAGATGAGAGCGTCGGTTGATACATTCTTCTGTGTGGGTTCCCCACATCTCTATGGAGTGCACACCCGAACTCAATAGATTCCATAGCTTGGGATATGTATTTCGAGTGGCAACGATAAAGTTGTTCCTTGTATTTCCTTTTTGATCAGTCAATCAAGCACCTTCGATAGAGCACCTTCAAACGTAAACCTTCACCCTCCACTATCACGGGATGGAATGAACCCTCCCTCAACCATATCATGTAGTCCATACTTCTTTCCACTCGTCAAAGTAGTCCATCCTTCCTAACCTTTCCACTAACAAGATAGTAAAGGGCATGGTCTCTGGATACATCGTGCTAAGAGGAAGGGTAAAATACAATCGTATTCGCATTTGAAGCCAATCTATATGATATCGAGAGTTGGTATACAACAATGGCACCATTTCCCACCGCCCATATAACACACTAAGTCTGCGACCACGTGCCAAGCCACGAAGGAAACCACTGGTCAACCTAGTGCACAACGTGTCAATCACTAACCCTAAGATAAGTGTTATTTTTATCCAGGCAAAACATACAGGGACGAACAATAAGTGAATCATCAAAATTAAAACTAAACTTCATTTCTAGCAAACTCCAGATAGAGTATTCACCGAGATTTCAACAGAATTCCGACTCAAAAGCCCATATGATTTTCATACGATTATACACGAGTTCCACATGTATCTACAGATATTCACACACACTGTTCCAAATTTCAAACAAAGCCGTGAAATACAACTGTCGGCTACTCCGAAAGACAAAAATGAGGGTTTTCAGGCGGTGACTACTGAAAAATCAAGGAAAAGAAATCAAATTGAACACAATTTATAGGAAAGGACTACATTTAAAAGCTGGAATATCTACTCCGGTCATATAACGATATGATTTTGCCAATTTTTTTTATCACAAACATGGAAGCAATGGTAAGGAAGAATCCCTAACGACATAGATACATAGATGCCCTGTTCCGTCCAACAAACACATGCCTATAAACTATACGCAGAATAGAGATCCACCAGACAGACGGGAGAACCCGATTTTATCACAGAGCAGATACGATTTGCAGACGAGAAGTAGTTTGGAGAGAAGAGACAGTGTAAAGAAGTTTGAACAAAGACTATACAACGCCGACCTTGCCAAATAATCTTCAAAATTATTTATCTTCAAACAATCTACTTCCAAATAGAAATTATTTTTTTTGGAACTGTGTAATATACACAGATATCATATTCTCCAATGACAAAGTGATCTAAAATTGAAGAAGACTTGATAAACTTGATTAAATTAAATTGCAAGTGAAATGTTATGTGTTTAAAGCAACCGGATCAATTTGCAACACATAAGAAAGGATTACTTATGTAGAAATAAACATAGACAACATCAAAAATCATTGAACATCAGACATAAACACAACAACTTGATAAAGGAGTTCACCCCACTTCGGGCTACATCTCCTGGTCCAGCCTCCAAATGGATCTTTTATATTAAATTGCTCAAAGTGCTTAAAAACATGTCTTACAGTTCTCAAATCAACAAAATGACTGCTCCAATGGCTCCGCAACGTCCCAAAACCCCTGTCTAGGCTCTGACGGCTCCTGAAACGGTCGAAAAATGAAGAAGATAGCCTCCTTGAAGTCTCCCCTTCTTCTTTGCTATCTCTGGTTCTACAATCTGCACCCCTTGTTCTCCAAACCTGGCACACACGC
>ML781476.1:698533-731241 GCA_009831015.1 Picea engelmannii | reverse complement strand
CTTGAAAACTTTGATGTTAAGTTGTTGGTACATGGATACCGAATTGAAATGATGATTGTATGCAATTACATGATGATAATGCATAGAAATGTATGAGTTTGTGTTACAGACTAATCTGCAGGTTATGGGCTATGAAATAGCCACGGGATAATGATGATAAAAGTGGATATCATGACCACTAGCCGAGAAACATTATGGTACAAATAATTGTATGTGAAATTATATTGGATTGGATGCATACATATATTACTAAAGGGTGATATTGATTATTAGTACATGCACGAGACTTGTATGTACTAGCTACACATGCATTTCTTGTACATATACACTAGTATGTATGAGTTTTCTTGACCTACTTACTAATAGTGCCGGTTAATTGTTATGAATGTGTGAACCATGTTTCTTTTCCTTTGTACCATGAGATAGCTTAACTTCGGGACGAAGTTTCCTGAAGGGTGGGTGTATGTAACAACCCTGGTTAAATAGATGCATAGGGATTATTAATTATAATCAATTTGATAATCTGATTGTCCTAATATGTTAGTTAAACAATAATTATTTCTTAATAATATTAACTAATTAATTATTTATTAATTACTTGTTCATATCTGTCAATGATTAATTAATTAATTAATTGGCTCATTAATTATTTGAATAAAGAATTAAAGGGGTTAATAATTTATTTTATTTTATTAAAGACTTACGTATGAAGGAGGGGAAGAAACATTAAATGGAAGGGATAATATAATAAATAAGGGGATAAGATAATAAAGAAGGGGATAGGGTCATAAAGGAGGGGATAAGGAAATTAATGAGGGGGAGGAGAGTCGGTGAAGGGGAAGATATGACGGGGGAAGAGTCCTATGGGAAGGCATCATGAGAATAGGGGGAAGGAAGAATTATGGAGGAGGAGAGACTATAGTTCTATTTTTTTGGATTTTCTGGTTCTGTTGTTGGGTTCTGCAGTTTTTGGTGAACCATTGTAGGGGGCACTGGGTTGCTGGGGGTTTTGGGCATGGAGGCCAAGATTCCTTTTGGTTTCCTGGAGCTAGGGAGCCGGACAGGCTGCTTCTAGCTGGCTGGGAGGTTTGTTAGTTTGGGCAGAGTTGGGTCAGTGCAACAGGCTAGGTAAGGCAGCAGGGAAAGGACAACCATATCGATGAGAATTAGCATCAGAAGCAAGTATTTTATTATGAATTGATGATTTATTTTCATGCTGTAGATAAATGTTAAATTCTATTGAAATATTTTATTCTGATTTGAAGCTAAATGAATTATTTACGCACTCAAAGAACTTCTATGTTTGAAATTGAAATTCTATGTTAGAAATGTTACGTGTAGTTGTATGTATTTTATTAGGCTTGTTTCTTTGTGGTTCATACACCGAACAAGTTTACGATGTGGTCTATCAATTCATATTTCTTTTTTCTATATTGGCCATTCCACCATGTGCGAATGGTGGGGAAAAACATATCTAAGGATTTGTCATTCAAGTTTCTATAGAAAACATTGTTTCCTGCAGGAACGTGTTATCCATTAATTTATAATAATCTCAACAAATGTCCATTTCAATTTCATGATAAAAATGAATCAATTAATTAAAAAATACCTGCAATCTTCCGAATCTTGATCGGAACACATGAGTCATCCACCAGAAAAGTGAGATCTAGTGATCTGATTCTTTTAATTCGTTCTGCTCCATGCATAATAACTTCCTCTCCATGTACAATATGTTCCTCTCCAGAGTCATGTGGTGTCCCAGGATTCAACTCATCATGCTCAGGCGTGTCATGCTGATCAACATCATTGTGCTCATCAATGGATTCGAGGGGAAACTCGAGAGTGTCAAAAATCCTCACTTGTGCTTTGGTATGTCAATTTTTTTGTTGCATTAGACCATCACTGCTACCTATAGCAGTTGCATGATCGACAGGTTCTCGGGCCACGAGGTTTAAAAACTCCTACAAACGGAAAAATTTACTTTATTAGATCATACAGAAAATATAAAACAAAAAAATGGATATAAAATTTTCATAGCTAATAAAAATATGTGAAGATGCAACTTACCCAAAAATTAGTTATTAGATATTGTAGCTCTGCAATTCTTGCCCTATCCTCCTGTGTCAGGGGTCTTTTGCGAAACAAACCTAGATATTCTATGTTTTCCTTCTTCAAGGCCTTCGTGATAGTTGCTATTGGGTTAGTGGAATGAAATATTTTGTTCTCATCAAGATCCTCAGTGGGTGCCTTCCCACGTTGACCATGCCACAATACATTGATGAATAAAATTATTGAGATGAACTTTAACATTTGAGAAATTTAGTTATTGTAGTCATAAGTTATTACTGTATTTAACATTTACCTGCTGAGGCACATCGAGTGCCTTTCCACGGTCACCCTGGACATATGTAGCATGTGATTTTCGACGGTCACCCTGGACAGAAGTTGACACAATAAATCAATCAACAAAAGTTATGAAATTCACCTGTAACATTAAAAAAATGAAATATTGCAGTAATATCAGAAAAAAAAAATGAAATTTCAGAAATTTAGTTGTTGTAGTCATAAGTTGTTACTATATTTAACATTTACCTGCCGAGGCACAACGGGTGAATTTCCACGATCACCCTGGACAAATGTAGCAGGTGATTTCAAATGGTCACCCTGGACAAAAGTTGACACAATAAATCAATCATCAAAAGTTATGAAATTCACCTATAACATTACAAAAATGAAATATTGCAGTAATATCAGAAAAAAATAATGAAATTTTAGAAATTTAGTTGTTGTAGTCATAAGATGTTACTATATTTAACATTTACCCGCCAAGGCACATCGGGTGCATTTCCACGGTCACCCTGGATAAATGTAGCGAGTGATTTTCCATGGTCACCCTCGATAGAAGTTGACACAATAAATCAATCATCAAAAGTTATGAAATTCACCCGTAACATTAAAAAAATGAAATATTGTAGTAATATCAGAAAATAAATAATGAAATTTCAGAAATTTAGTTGTTGTAGTCATAAGTTGTTACTGTATTTAACATTTCCCTGCTGATGCACATCAGGTGCATTTCCATGGTCAACTTGGACAAATGTAGCGTGTGATTTCTCACGGTCACCCTGGATAGAAGTTGACACAATAAATCAATAAAAAAAAGTTATGAAATTCACCTGTAACATTAAAAAAATGAAATATTGCAGTAATATCAGAAAATAAATAATGAAATTTCAGAAATTTAGTTGTTGTAGTCATAAATTGTTACTATATTTAACATTTACCCATTGAGGCACAATGGGTGCATTTCCATGGTCACCCTGGGCAAATGTAGCATGTGATTTCTCATGGTCACCCTGGACAGATGTTGACATAATAAATTAATCAACAAGAGTTATGAAAGTTATTGTAACATTAAAAAAATGAAATATTGCAGTAAGATCATAAAATAAATAATGAAAAATGAAATATATGCAGTAAAAATTTTAAATATTGCAGCGATAAATTATAACAATGATTGATCAAAGGTTGAGTTGAATGGTATGTAATATATTTACCCCCATAGCTGCACCCCCTCCATCTATTCAATTTAAGTTGTAATCGATCAACAACTCTTCACTTGAACTATTGTTTTTGTTGCACATACAAATATACGATTTCCTTCGCGTCCCTCCAATATGAAATTCAGTTTCTTAGTTGTTTCCACTGGTCGTGTATTATTT
The DNA here is from genome assembly GCA_009831015.1 of Picea engelmannii. Taxonomy (NCBI): domain Eukaryota; kingdom Viridiplantae; phylum Streptophyta; class Pinopsida; order Pinales; family Pinaceae; genus Picea; species Picea engelmannii. The sequence goes on along the minus strand of ML781476.1, from coordinate 727,519 downwards.
ATAAAGCCCACAATTTTTCCAGTAGCTTTTAGCCTTCCATCAATATACATAGTTTCCCCTTTATTTTGATTGTCATCTACTAGTTGTATATAATTTGTGGCAACTCTGTATCTCTGCATACTTCACGTATATTGGACCAACATCAACCAATGATTGTATTTGTATAATGGTCTGACATACTCCATGAATTTAGTTATAGTGCCATAGTTGACCTTTATTCCATCCATGGAAAATAACCCCAATCCATGTAAGGACAAAGGAGCAATGCGATACATCCTCCCACTGATGAAGAAATCCATGTCCACTTCAGGTAGCTCCTTAGGTGCCCATCGTTGCACTAGATGTGTATACCTCAAGGGAAACTCAATGTCACCTATGCTCTCAGCATCATAATTACATGACCCTCCATTGGCAATAAAAAATTGCATGTGTATATGAAATCATTTCCTTACCTTTTTAGATCTAGTTGATCTAGAACCGGTAGATCTAGTACAACACATCTCACTTTCAACCTCTCTTAGTATATCTTGATCATCACTCGAGGAAGATAGATCCGACAGATACCTATTTGGTGGTACCTACACTCGTTAAAACAAGAAGATAAGTTACCGTGCGAATATAAGTTTGTGGTACCAACACTCGAAAAAATGAGAAGATAAGTTAGCGAGCAAATATTTAGGGAACCCATGTTTTGCTTGGAGAATATACTTGATTCTATTGTATGTAACAAACTTATTGGGGTCCTTGTTTACTTGATTCATATCATACTTGGCATCCCATTATTGTTATCTTGGTATGATTTGGGGTGTGAGTCTTCTCTTTTATAGTTTCATATAGTTGCATAAGTTGCATATAGTTGCACAGTTGCATATCACAGTTGCATATAGTTGTATATAGTTGCATAAGTTGCATATAGTTTCATAAGTTGCATATGGTTGCCTATAGTTGCATAAGTTGTATATATTTGTATAGTTGCATATAGTTGCATAGTTGCATAAAGTTGCATATAGTTTCATATAGTTGGATACGTTGCATTGTTGCATAAAGTTGCATATAGTTGCATATAGTTGCATGGTTGCATATAGTTGCATATAGTTGCATATAGTTGCATAAGTTGCATATAATTGCATATAGTTGCATAGTTTCATATAGTTGCATATATTTGCATATATTTGCATAGTTACATAGTTGCATAAGTTGCATATAGTTGCATTGTTGCGTAAGTCGCATGTTGCATAAAGTTTCATAAAGTTGCATAAGTTCCATAAAGTTGCATAAGTTGCATGTTGCATAAAGTTGCATAAGTTGCATTGTTGCATAAAGTTGCGTAGTTTCATAAGTTGCATAAAGTTGCATACTTTCATAAAGTTGCATAGTTGCATAAAGTTGCATACGTTGCATAGTTTCATAACTTGCATAGTTGCATAAGTTGCATAAGTGTTGGCCCTTGACCAAGTTTTGAGGGATATTGATCAAGTTTGACCTATTTTGGGACTTCGACAACCTGTCGAAGGAGGAGTGCAAGACGAAGCGAAGATTGTGGGATCTCGACCCCTTTTTGGGTCCTTTTTGGGTTATGGGGGATCTCGACCCCTTTTTGGGTTATGAGATTATGTAATGGGAATGGTATGTTGGCCCATGGGTTTACCCATGTTTAGGCCTATTTTGTAAAGTATAAATAGAAGGCTAGGCAATGTAAGAAGTAGTTGAATAGTGCACAAGTGTTGTGCAAGTTGGCTAAGTGCTAAGAGTTGGATCTGTGTGATCAAGAACTGTAAGCCTTGGTGCATACTGTATGAGATTCGTAGAGCTAAGTGCAAGTCATTGTAATAGACTGTGGAAGGCTTTGTGCTATAACATGAGGAGGGAGGATCTAGTGAGGTGTGCAGATCTTCTGTCCTAGGCGGAGTAGGATTTTGGTGGCTTTGTGCTTGTAACCGACTGAATAAAGAAAATAAAGAAGAAGAGTTGGTGGACGTAGCCCTAGGGTGGGGGTGAACCATGTAAATACTGTGTTATTCTGCTCTGTGCGATGTTCTGATGTGTTTATATGTTATGTGCTAAGTGCTTTGATAGAGATAGACAAATCTGCTTATGCTTTGTGCTAATGATGTGTAAGAATGCTAGATATGACCTCTATGAATGTGCCTAGTGCTTGATCTGCTAGATCTAATCTACCTGTTTATGATAAAGTGCTTAGATACATTAGATTTGGGTGAAGGCTGCGATGCTCTATTTTATCTGCAAAGTAGTTATTGGTCAAGTATTGATGAATGTTAACTGCTAAGTGCTTTATTTAGTGTATATTCATAGATCCGTGTCCCAGCTAAGGTTGCAGACACCTAAGTCTTGCAACCACCCCTGCCTCTACCTCTAGTGAGACTTCATCTGCTTTGCAGGTGTTGCTGAAAGGGCTGGTAGTTAGGGTTTTTTTGGTGCGCTGTTGTAGCGTTGAACCCTAGGTCTGCCCCTGTGCCAACAAATGGTTATGTTGCTGGGACTTGAAACTGTGATTGCTAGGAACTGAGAAAGAAGAAGCTCTGTGAAAATATTTGACCTAAAACTGTGAAATCTTTGTGCGTAGATCTGTTGCCCTAGTGCGCAACATTCTACTTGACCTGAGGAGCTCTGTGCCAAGAAAAGAGGTCATATATGAAGAAAAGAGGTAAGATCTGCAAGCTCTGTGCTCTGATAAAGGTAAGAATAGTGAAAATTTTCTAGATCTGAAAGCTTTGTGCTCTGTAGAAGTAAGATTAGTGGAAGTTTTTGTTTCAAAAGTATGAGTATAGGTATGTTTGATAGATTCTGTCCTAGCTTGAAAACTAGGGTATTAATAGATGAAAGAAGATTTGATATGAGTAGATCTGATAAGAATAGTGAAAAATATGTTATACCTATGCATAGACAAAATATTTGGACTAATATGTGTATGAAGGATCCTAGAAAGAACTTGTTGCAAGTTAGCTCCTATGATCCTAGCGCACAGTACAAGAGATGTTGGGGATCATTTAAAAGAAAGAGATGATTAACCCTCTGTTACAGTTGCAGAAGACCCAGACATCTTGCTAAGGAATGCCTTGGGAGAAGATCTAGTTGTCTTTGTTTCAAAGCTATGGACCATGAAGTGTTGGATTTCCCTAGAATTATTGCTAAACTTAAAAGTATGAACATGATACAAGAAAACCCTAAGGCAGATCAAGAAACTAAGGTTATGGCAGAACCCCAGAAAGAATCAGAAAAAGTATTGCAACAGATGAAAGAAACCTTGAATGACCACCGACATGTCAGATTATCAGAGATCTTCACAGAAAAAGAATGCCTCGAAGCAAGAATAGGAGACTTTGACATTGACTGTGTTCTGGATGAGGAAACACAAGTGAATTTCATGACAGAGAGAACGTGGGAAGCTATAGGGAAGCCTGCTATGATTCCTTCACTAGGAGGAATAGGTATATTCAAAGGAAAGTTGATAAACCGATGTGGAAGGCTCACCCAGATACCTATGAATGCCAATGTAACTTTGGCTGAGGAAGATTTTGAGATTATAAAATTTATTGAAAACAGTTCCCCATTTACCATGCTACTAGGAAAAACTTGGATTGAAAGGGACTAGGCCAGAAGGTAAGAAGAATAAGAAGTTTTAGAATGAAAGAAGCAAGAGTTAAAAGAATTCATGACTAGAAGAATCACACACTTGATTTAAGAACAAAAGAACATATCAAATCCATTTAACACCAGAGACCCAGATGTCGAAGTTGTGAGAACACTAGAAGAATCACTGAAGATTGAAGTACCTATTCTAGATGAAGAAGAAGGGTTACCCTTGAATCTTAGGAAAGGAACTCAATAGCACGAAGTCATTATGTAAAAAGAAGATAAGAATCAAAATGGAAAAATACATACCGAGACAAAGCTCACTGGAAAGAAGGCTAGACAGCTAAGTAAGAAGAGAGCTAAGACCGACAAGTTGCAGAAGGTTCTAGAGGAAACCTCGCAGAAGAAAAAATTGCAAAATTGGAGCTTCGCTGAGATATCATAATAGAAACACATGGCACTTTTCCATGGCGAAGCTATATAGCCATTGGGGATGTTATAATCATTCGATCGACTCTCCGAATGGGTAGAAAGGAAATTATGGTTCGTCATCACACTGTTGGACCGCACCGTAACAAACCGAACATAGTTAATGAAGGCTTCATACCCGTTGCAAGCGACATGTTGCCGATTTACCTATTTATCCCATCGTGCCACACATCGAGAAAACTTTTACCAACTGAGAGTTTGAGCCTGCAGACTAAATCGATTTTATACAGTGATCATAGCACTCTTGCTATCTATCCTATTGCATTGTTTAAAGTTATTCCCCAAACCCAAGATTGTTAACCCCGAGTGTGTATGTCGAGTGAATTGAGCGCTGTAGAGAAAACTATTGAATAAGTTTTGATTGACCTCATCGTCGACGAGAGGACTGCCAACCTCTCCATCCACTTCTCACAGAGCTGGACCATCCTGACCATCTGATGAAAAGTGAACCAAGCATAGGGATGATCTAGTGAATGCTAAATTGATCTCGACCATCTTACCCACCTATCTACCACCTTTGAGCGGGGAAATAAATTGAGACAACATACCTAGATATTTTGAGTACACCTTGGTCACTGCGTACCTCCCAAAGAGGATATGCGCAGTTTAAGAAGACCAATATAAGATTGCGGTGTTGAAGTTTAGTGACTTCAACCTCGGAGATCGCAAAGTTTACAACATGCTCGCTCCACATAAGTACCTGAACCAGACTAAGGGAAAGAATTCAAAGATAATCCCCCAGTCATGGACTATGAACCTCGCACAATCCACCCTACTCAATGTCATGAAGATTCCTCACTTCGGACGACACCAGGAGGTAAATGCATGTGTCAAGCTACTGCTGTCTTTCTACCATGATGGTTATTTATGGTTAAATCACTGTGTCACAGTGGATCTGACATTGATCAATCAGATCACTGAGATTAGTATGCAAGGACCTGATCCACAGGATTTCTACCCTGGAAAAACCATGGATCGCACTCTAGCACAAAGGATCAAGGACACCTATGGTGATTTCGAGAAGGGAAAGCGAGGCTACAAGGTAGCTTCTATCTAGAGTGGTGCAGTGCGCCTCACCTGTTAATTGATTGCAGGGAAATTAGTACGAAAAAACTGACCCACCCAAGTCACTGGTTTTGTAGTCGACCTCACAGGGAAGTGCACAAAAGGACTTCAGATGAAATGGGTGAAGTACCTGGTGAACCAATTAGAACTCGACTGTAGATAAGCCCAAGATCAAGGGTACGGATTTCATTTCAGCTGGCTATTGATCCTGATTGCTTTTATTGCCTGGGAGATGCCAAAAGGTGTGACCTTCCCGAACATCGAGCCTTTCAAACCATTGGCCGCGAAGTTCAGTACACTATGGTACTCAAGTGATATGAATAAAAAGTGGCAGTCCAATGCTATTTTTCATACCTATTACAACCAACTGAAGACAACCATCCAGTCGGAGCCTCGCATCACTCCGAATACTCTACACCAGTTCAGGCCCTTGATGAAGTTCAACACAGACCGACATTTTATTTACATCACAACACATGATGACGAACACAAGAAACAAATCCAATCCTACTATAAGCTAACGAAGGAGGACTTGGAGGATATCACCAAGGACTAGTCGTCAGACCTCATTCCAGTAGAACCTGCGGAGATATATGACATAGACAGCCCAAAAACTGCGTAAGGTACACCTGGGCCTAAGAAGACAAAGAAGACTGAAGAAGTACAAGATTTAAGCAGTGCCTCAGTGAATACTGCTTCCATATCACCAGAGCGAGGGGGTGATGGCAAAGAGATAGATGGCACAAAAAATGAATAGAAGAAAGGTGAGGTAACACCGCTTAGAGACAAGGAGGACCCCTCCAAGAAAAGGAAGGTTTCTCCCCCGAAGCCTTCTTACCGGAAGAAATCGAAAGCAAACAAGAAGCTAGGCAGGAGGATATGTACAATCGAATTGAGGTCGAGCTCCAAGGGGTACAACAAGCCCTTCATTCCAGCCACACAGTCTCCACTATGCCTCTGCCATTGGAAACACTAGAACCATGAGATGAACCAACTCAAATCCACCAGCTCACTGATACAGTCAAAGCTTGCCTTCAACGAGCACAAGAGGAAACCGAACAAGCCACCCAGGCTTTGACACAAGTACAAGGAGTACTTGTAGAAAAACATCGTGCTGCAGAACAGGAAAAAAATTCCCTTCAAGTGAAGTTCAACGAAGAAAAATAATTCTTGCAACAAGGAAAGAAACAATTGCTCGCTGAGCTGCTCAAAGTGAAGGAAGTGGTCAACATAGCACTTTGCTTTGTGACAATTGTAGAAATAAAGACAGAGGATCAAGTCACGAAGAAAGTATACTAGCTCATAGAGGCTAACATACTTGGAGCTATGCGTAGTGCCCGAGACCCCACAGGATGTAAGGGACCAACGAGAAGCAACTTCTCGCAACGCAGTGGAGAGACTAAAGGCCCTTTCTCTAGAATGCAAGCAGTTGAGCACCCACAATGCCCTGGCATACAAAAAACTTGCTAAGAATCCATAATTAAAGTCACTGGAGTCACAGCTCCGGGAAGCAAAGAAGCAAGTCGATACACTACAAGCGTAGTTGAAGGCCTTGTCAGTTGTAGAAAGAATGAAACGATATCAAGAGCAATGCACTGCCCAACAACAGATCCACACTATACAGATAAAAGTGATGGAAGTCACTCAAAGGCTCCAACCTGTACAACAAAAATCTTACCAACTGTTTACAGAAGTAAAAGGTAGAGGAGCAGAGCTAGAACAGGTTGTCACCGTAGTAGAAAAACACGTAGAAGGACCTGTGAATGACACACTCATCCAGGATTTCGCTGAACAGGAGGTTGTAGCACAACAACAAGTCCAAGCAACTCGAGGATTTTGAAGCAGAACTGATTAGACCTGAGTGACTCGGGATGAGTCACAAGTGAGTGTTGGGGGCCTGTTGGCCCTTGACCAAGTTTTGAGGGATATTGATCAAGTTTGACCTATTTTGGGACTTCGACAGCCTATCGAAGGAGGAGCGCAAGATGAAGCAGAGATCGTGGGATATCGACCCATTTTTGGGTCCTTTTTGGGTTATGGGATTATGTAATGGGAATGGGATGTCGGCCCATGGGTTTACCCATGTTTAGGCCTATTTTGTAAAGTATAAATAGAAGGCTAGGCAATGTAAGAAGTAGTTTAATAGTGCACAAGTGTTGTGCAATTTGGGTAAGTGATAAGACTTAGATCTGTGTGATCAAGAATTGTAAGGCTTGGTGCATACTGTATGAGATTCGTAGAGATGAGTGCAAGCCATTGTAACAAACTATGGAAGGCTTTGTGCTATAATGCGAGGAGGGAGGATCTAGTGAGGTGCGCAGATATCCTGTCCTAGGCAGAGTAGGATTTTGGTGGCTCTGTGCTTGTAACCGATTGACTGAAGACAATAAAGAAGAAGAGTTGGTGGACGTAGCCCCAGGGTGGGGGTGAACCACGTAAATACTATGTTATTCTGCTCTATGCGATGTTCTGATGTGTTTATGTGTTATGTGCTAAGTGATTTGATAGAGATAGACAAATCTGCTAATGCTTTGTGCTAATGATGTGTAATAATGCTAGATCTGACCTCTATGAATGTTCCTAGTGCTTGATATGCTGGATCTAATCTACCTGTTTATGATAAAGTGCTTAGATACATTAGATCTGGGTGAAGGATGTGATGCTCTGTTTTATCTGCGAAATAGATATTGGTCAAGTATTGATGAATGTTAACTGCTAAGTGCTCCATTTAGTGTTATAATCATAGATTTGTGTCCCAGCTAAGGTTGCATACACCTGAGTCTTGCAACCACCCCTGCCTCTACCTCGGGTGAGACTTCATCTTCTTCGAAGGTGTTGCTGAAAGGGCTATTAGTTAGAGTTTTTTTGGTGCACTGTTGTAGAGTTGAACCCTGGGCCTACCCCTGTGCCAACAATAAGTTGCATAAATTCCATAGTTGCATAAACTTGCATAACTTGCATAGTTGCATAAGTTGCATAAGTTCCATAGTTTCATAAACTTGCATCTAGTTTCATAACTTGCATAGTTGGATAACTTGCATAGTTGCATAAGTTGCATAAGATGCACAAGTTCCATAGTTGCATAAACTTGCATATAGTTGCATAGTTGCATAAGTTGCATAATTTGCATGTTGCATAAAGTTCGCAAGAGGAGCACCCAAAGGCAAGCCGTGTTGGAAAGAGGAGTGTCCAACCAAAAAAACTGAAAGAGACAGCGACACGGGTGAGGTGGGAAAAAAACTTAGGGTTTCCTGAATGTAAGGAAAACTTGGGGTTTCCAGAGGCAACACAAGGCAAGTTGGAAAGAGGGGCACCCAAAGGCAAGTTGAGTAAGCAAGAGGAGCGCCCATGAGGGTTTCCTAGGATAATTTGTGTGTCTCTATTTTTTCTGTGATTGCCTCTCTTGCAATGATCTTATTTATGCCGATAATGTGCTAAATTATTATAATAATAAAGAAGAATCATAATTGCTAGTTGTATAAGTAAAAATTCAACAATAGTTGACTACTCAATTAGATATAAAATACATCTTGTGTTTATAACTTCAGATCTTATGAGAAAGTATAAGAGTTCATTGGTCCTAGGGTACATTTCATAGGCTAGTGATCTAAGGGAAATAAACCCTAGTGATTATGATGGACCACTATATAGTAGGATTTCAAGGCCCATATTAAAACTTATGTGGTTTATTTTGTGCTCTAAGAATACCTACATCAACCATATGTAGTCAAGTCATGTGTCACAAAGATCCATATTTGGTGGGATTGACACGTTGATGCCATAGCATGTTGGTGTCATAGAAAAATAAGTAGTAGATATTTGACCCAACACTATATAGGTAATAAGAGAAGCATATATATCAATGAAGAATTATTAGGAGTGGGATCTCCACTGAGTAAGGAGGACAAGGATAATGAAATAAATGAAAACTATCTCAATGTGGCAAATGAGAAAAATTAGATAAACATTGAGCATTATGAGATTTTAAATTACATGGAGAAATACCAACTGCATCACACCTTATTTTTTACTAGCTTCTCAGGATATGTGATTTTTGGATATAATCTTATTTCAAATATGGACCTCATGAATATTGATCCAACCCACATGAAGTGTGATAAAGTGGAGTTACTTGGTGAATGAAATGATTTTTTTGTGTGTCTTCATGATTATCGACATTGTGTGTAAAGTTGCATAAAGTTGCATAGTTGCATAGTTGCATAAGTTGCATAGTTGCATAAAGTTGCATAAGTTTCATAGTTGCACAAAGTTGCATAAGCTGCATAGTTGCATAGTTGCATAAAGTTGCATAAAGTTTCATAGTTGATAAAGTTGCATAAAGTTGCATAGTTGCATAAGTTGCATAGTTTCATAAAGTTGCATAGTTGCATAAAGTTGGATAAGTTGCATAAAGTTGTGTAGTTGCATAAGGTTGCATAAGTTGCATAAACTTGCATATAGTTTTATAGTTTCATAAGTTGCATTGTTGCATAAGTTGCATGTTGCATAAAGTTGCATGTTTCATAAAGTTGCATAAATTTTGCAAGAGGAGCACCCAAAGGCAAGCCATGTTGGCAAGAGGAGAACCCAACCAACAAAACCGAAAGAGCTAGCGACACGGGTGCAGTGGGAAAAAACCTTGGGGTTTCTCGAATGCAACGAGAACTTGGGGTTTCCAGAGGCAACACAAGGAAAGTTGGCAAGAGGGGCGCCCAAAGGCAATCCAAGTAAGCAAGAGGAGCACCCAACCAACAAAACCAAGGAGCCAGTGACACAATTCACATCTGGGAAGAAACTTGGGGTTTCTCAAAGCCAACGGAAACATAGGGTTTCACTATGGCACACCAAGGTGAGTTGAAAATATAGGTGCCCAGAGACATGGAAAGAGGGAGATCCCACATCAATGAAGGGAGTCCAAATGCAAGGTAGACATAGTTGGTAAATAGGGGGGGGTGAAAGGCTAGGAAAAGCGAGTTGGCAAGATGGGAAACAACATGAGGAAACGTGAAGAAAAGAAAGAAGTGCGCGCAAAGGCAAGGAAAATCTATTTCGAAAGATGTGTGCCTCACACACAAAACCAAAGAGTCAGTGACACAACTCATGTGGGAAAAAAATTGGGGTTTCCAGAAGGCAAGGAAGGGTGAGTTGGCTCTATTCTTTCCTTTCCCTGAAACTCGTAATTACATGAACATTTTCGTCAACTTTAGAAGGTGGTGTATGCTATTTAATGAGAAAGGGATTAAATCTTAATCAAATGTAGCTAAAAATGAACCCAAACCACACACATATGAGCCACATAAGTAATTAAATGACATGTCCATTTTGAAAGGATGTAGTATAAACGATCTATATTTTGGAATCCGACGAGAAATTGTTGGATTTGCAAATTTGAGTGGTTAAGCTTATATAATCTGAGTTTCCTAGAGGTTTTTCATCATGTTGAATCCATTTATACATTCAAAAATACAATTTAGACAACATAAAAAGGGATTTCATTATGCCATTGGATTCCAGCGAAAAGGGCCAAAACGTAGAATACTTAGACAACACCTTTTGAAAGGCCTGGAGACAATGAGGTTGTCTAATTATAAATGTGTAGTGCCCATGATTATTCATGGTATATATATATAAAAATCAGAAGGAGATAGTTTCATGCCCGATATCCATGCCAATTTTGGTGTGTACTTTTTATATGAATTTGGAGCACGAAGTTAGTCAAGCATTCTTCATATATTTTGTTGTTGTTGCTGCTTTTCTAGAAGAATTCAACAATATCAACACATCTTCCACCAAATTTCCCACCTCTTTTCATTCAAATTCAAAGCGTCGACTCACATTGAATTCAATGTCCAATCCATAAAGCCTCATCCGTGCCTCCAATTTTTTCAAATACTTCCATTTAAAATTACCTCAACTCCCATGGAGTCAAACTCATCACCATTTGCATTGCTTTCTAATTGTGTACATATCATTGTTAAGTTTTAGTATCTTGGGAAGTGGTCCCCTAGTGTTATTGATCTGCCTAACAATGAAGGGGGGAAAGTACCCATCCCTCACTTTACTTTATGTTATAAAGTCAAAGTGACTTTATGAGCTCATTAATCATAAGGTGAATTTATTAACATAAAGTGACTTAGGGAACTTAAGTAAAGGAGGAGATCCTATCTCCACCCTCGATCTTGGTGGGATAAAATTTAATCCTAGCCATTGATTCCTCGGTTACCCTAATGAGGAGGCTAAAGAAAAGTATGAGGGAAGAGGGGGAGAAATGTTCACTTGTGAGAGTGAGGAGAAGAGGAGAAGAAGGTTTTCAAGATGAAGGAAAGAGGGGTGCACTTGAGAAGAGGGCATATAACTCAAGGATATTTTTTCTTCAAGCTCCATATTATATTTACTCTTCATTGGTTTTCCCCATGGGGGTTTTTCTAGGGTCACGTTGACCAAAAATTACATGTGTTAAATTCTTGTGGTTTGCATATTTCAATATCAACATGTAAGTGCAAAAGATCTGGAGGTGTTTTTCATGTTTTATTGGTTGCAAGAAGAAGTGAATGGACAACAAACATTTCCTAATCTAACCTTCCAAACAAAAAAGTTAAAAGAGCCTGAAATATGTTCTAAATCCATCCCTAAACTTAGCAGAGACATCAACATTTTTAGTGACAATGAACAAACCTTTAAACAATCCTATATCAGTCACAAAAATAGACCTGTGGTGGCTTCCCTTTAGACCTCAGAAAATATTCAGTCATTGCTATGTTCCTTCTTGTAATTGTGATTGTTCCCCATCTCAAGCACGCCCACCATAATTCTACCAAAAGAAATTTAGGAGCTTAGTAGGCAAAGAAAGTAAAGAAAGACAATCCATCGCAATTCAAAATTTTTCAGAAGAATTGAGGGATGTTCAACACAAAGAATTAGGTGAAAGACTCTAATTTATAATCATGTAAGTAACTTGGAACCAAATTATGATTCAATCAAAGATTCTAAGTGATTCACATAGAGTCAATTTGTTGGAATAAAGGATTGACAAAGTGGAAAAAAATGAGGCTGATGGAGGTAAATCTTTGCTAGACCCTGGGAGACAAATTTCTACTAGACCCTGGGAGATGGATTAGATCACAAATGTCAACAAAGGAGAAAATACACCTCAACATAGAATATAGTGAAAGTTTTGTTTCCTCTTGCTAGAGTGAACCACTGACAATGTGGAACAAAAAATGGCTTCTAGAGGAAAATTACTATTAGATCCTTTGAGTTGTCTTAGTTCATAAATGTCAACAAAGGTGGAATTCCACCTCCATACAAAGGATGGTGAAGCAAAGGATGATGGGGAAAAGAGAACAAGTGTAAATATTATGAGTATATGGTTGCGATATGAAGCTACAGACTCGCCCAAGCTCAAGCCAACAATATAAAATTCTATATATTTTTTGTGCCACCAACTTTGCTTGTTTGGCCCTAAAATTAAGTATTTTAGATGTAGTTGGCATTTTTCTATTTTTGGAAGAAAAGTCATGAACTACTTTGGAACCTCTTGTGAGTATAACATTTTGAATTTTCCATGAATTGCACATAGTAAGAATATTCAAGAGGCATAGGCTAGTTATGATCCGTATTTTATGAGAAGAACGAAATGAATACAGATTATTAATAGGTGCTTAACACAAAATAACAGAGATATAGTAAAAACTGGTTTTCTATTCAATAACGAAATAAGATGAAACTGTAAAATGTAGCGGAAACAAGCTTGCTGGAATGGTGGTGGATTATGTTTGAGAAGAGATGTGACAGATGCGCGCATTCACAAGAAGAAGATTACAATGAGGCTCTGAAGGCCTTTTTACAATAAACAAGAATGACCAAAACCCTAGATATCCAAAAACCTAACCCTAGGAGATGAAGCGCCAAAAGTCATGTGGGCCATGTTTGGGCAAGTTAGTACATCAACTTCCCGGGGTCGTAACTTTTGCATACGATCTCCATTTTAGGAATGTGATAGCCCGTTGGAAAGGTATCATCAAGGAGATTCATTTTGGGGGCTCAATGATGGCTTTGTCTATAATTGAGGATCTCTATCCCGAAAAACCTTCATTTAGGCCCTCAAAATGGCCCCAGAAGTTAAAACTACTAAAAATAGTAAATTGGCAAAATTGGCAGAAAATTGTTTTGAGCCAGTTGGAAAAGGTGGGTGGCCATCGATATCCATCTGTATCAATCCTCCCTCCTTAGGAAGCAATTGTCTCCATTGCATTGAGGTCCCCCATCATATGAGGAAATTTCTACTGAATTTGGCCCTGGGTGAGCCACTTGCCTTGGTGCAGGAGTTTCCCTTCTTTGACGACTCGATAAAGATGGATCCTTTGTTTTTGAGTGCCCTTGATCTGTGTGTCCAAAATATGATCATTGGATTCCTGTTGTATGTAGTCAGGGTGGAGCTCTGTTGGTTTCAGTTGTTCTGCTACTTCTGAGGTGTCTAATAATGGTGGAAAATAAGGGTGAAGCAGATCCACATTGAACACTGGGTGCAAGCCAAGGAAAGGAGGAATGTTGAGATCAAAAGAATTATCCCCCATGGCAGTGGTGATAATGTACGACCCATAAAAGAGTGGGTGAAGCTTCCGATGGGGTCTTGTAAGGCGTTCTTTCTGCAATTGCAACCAAAATTTGTCGCCCACCTAAAACTTATATGGCACCTGATGTTGATCATGGCATTGCTTGTACTTGTCATTGGACTTCTGTAGGATATCCTAAACCTATTGGTGGATGTGCTGGATCCTCTCAATGAACCGAATGGCTTTGTTAGCTTCAGTTGGAGCAGGATATGATTCGATCGAGGTGACCACAAGGGGAAGTGCAACATCTATGGGACCTAATGGTTGGAATCCCAACCCCATATAAAAGGGGATGTGGCTGGTTGAGCTATGCAGGGCTCAATTGTAGCTATGTTGGACATAGGGAAGGCTCTCATCCCATGTGCGAGGGTGCTTTGAATTACACATGTGAAGGATATGCACAATCATTTGATTTACAACCTCGGTTTGGCCATCTATCTGGGGGTGGAAGGTCGTGGATTTGGTGAGCTTGGTGTCTAGCAGTGACCAGAGGCTCGACCAGAATGTGCTGAGAAATCGACTGTCCCGATATGAGACAATGGTTTGTGAGATTCCAAAATGTACCCAGACTCGTTCAAAGAAGAGCTTGGTAGTGGCCTCTGCTCTGATGCTCTTTTTGTAGGCAACCATAATCGCCATCTTAGAAAAGCGATCAACAACCACAAAAACATAGTCATTTCCCCGCTTAGTGGATCGGAGGCCTGACATGTAGTCCATTGAGATGGATTCCCATGGCCTATCAGGAGTAGGAAGAGGGGTGTACATGCCCTATTTCTTAGTGGTCAGTTTGGAAATAGCGTAGGCAGTGCATGACCTGATATACTTGCTGACCTCCTGTCAAAGTTTCGACCACTAGAAATGTTTTTGTAGCATTTCCACTGTCTTTTCGATGCCGAAGTGTCTTGCCACCCGAATGTAGTGGGATTCCCATATCATCTTCACTCGCTCACTTGAAGGAACACATATATGGCCCATATGACACAACAACCCATCCTGAAGATGGAAATTATCGACAACTGCATTTGCACCCAACATTTGGTAGGTGGTGGAGAAGTCATGGTCTATCTCATAGAGTTGGGGCCATCTATATGTCTCATGGCCTCAAGAGTATAGCACCGTGGTGAGTGCCGCGACTGGCGGTCTTCTCAGGCAATCAACAACATGATTGGTACTTCTTGTTTTATACTTGATGTTGAGGTGGAATTGCTACAAGTATGTGGACCACTTTTGATGGAAGTCATTCTACAATTTTCCCTGTGTCTGCATGAAATGCAGTGGATTATGATCAGTGTGGATGACTGTCTCCTTCACAAGAATGTAATGTATCCACTGGCGGCAAGCTTGCACAATGGAGAACATTTCTTTGTCGTAAGTAGGGTACTTACGGACAATATCTGACAGTGTCTCACTATGATAGGCCACGGGGTGGCTGTGCTGAGTGAGAATGGCGCCCACGACATAGTTTGAGGCATCTGTCTTGATCTCAAAGGGATGTTGCAGGTTTGGTAGTGAAAGTATTGGGGCTGAGCACAAGCACTGCTTCAAATCATCGAATGCTTGTTTTTGGAACTGAACCCATATAAATCTCTCCTTACCACCACCCCTGTTTATTTGGCTGAAGACCCATGCAATATGGGAGAATCCCAACACGAACTTGTGGTAGAAATTGGCAAGGCCCAAGAATCTCCAAATATCAGTGAGTGTTGTTGGGGCTGGCCAGTCACGGATGACTTGGATCTTGGCTGGATCCACATGTACGCCATGCTAATCAATGATGTATCCCAGGCAATGGACCTAGTCCATGCCAAAGGATCATTTTTCCAAGTTGCCATATAGCTTGTGTTGCCACAGGGTGTGCAGAACTTGCTAAATATGCTGCAAGTGTTCAACCCAAGTCCTGCTGTAAATTAGAATGTCATCCAGATACCCCACTACAAAAGTATTGGTGAATGGTCATAGGATATCATCCATCATCCTCATGAAAGTGGCTGGGGCATTTGTCAAACCAAAAGGCATGACCAACCATTCAAAAAGGCCTTCCTTTGAATTGAAAGCGGTCTTCCATACATCTGTCTGTTCTATCGAGACCTGGTGGTAGCTAGACTTTAGATAAATCTTACTGAAGTATTTGTCCCCCGTGAGTTGATCAAGGAGGTCATCGATTCGGGGAATCAGGTACCGGTTTTTTACTGTGATTTTATTAAGATCCTGGTAATCAATACAGAGTCGCCAAGTTCCATATTTCTTCTGTACCAGCACGATTGGGCTCCTGGAAGGTGATGACATGGGGCGGATGTGCCCCTTGTGGAGACATTCTTGGATCTATCACTTGATCTCCTCATTCTCTAACAAAGAGAAATGATAGACTGGCCCATTGGGTAGCGGTGTGCTGGGGGTCAGATCAATGGGGTACTTGACCTGGCAGTGTAGAGGTACCCTTGTAGGTGAGGAGAAGATATCCGAGTATTACTCCACGACCTTATCTACTTGCTTCTGCTGTGTGGAGAGGTCGGATTCAGAGACCTTGGATGTGGCTGTGATTTTTTGCTTATTCTGAGAGAGAATAACAAAGAAGACAAAATTCCCTCTCTGAGAGATGACCTTCCTGCATTGCTTAGCATAGATCAAGGAAATTGCACTAGGTGGGACTGCGTCAAGTATCCTGTACAATTTTCTGTTTAAAGTAATAATAACACTACGAGGCCTAGACTCATATATAGCATGACGTTTCCATAAATAAGCTTGGGCCAAAAGAACATAACAAACTTCGAGAGGAGCAACATCACACAATAAATCATCTTTTAAGGGCTTGATGTCGTACGACAATCGACACTGTTGGATGACGCAGAGATTGCTTCCTTGGTAGAGCCATCCAATGGTGTAGGGTTGTGGGTGCGACGTTGTTGGTAGGGCCAACCGCTTGATGACCTTTGCTGAGATGAGGTTCTTTTGGTTGCCGCTATCAATGATGAAGTGCAGTGGGGTGCCTTTTACCCACATCTGTGAATGGAAGAGGCGCTTTCCTTCTTCTGGCTCGTCTGGCTCACCAGGTTGGAGCTTGGTGGTAGAAACGGTGGCACTGGGTTCTGCATATATGATCCATCTTCCCCTTTCTAGTTCTGGCTCAGAGTCATAATTCACATTTGATTAAGAGGCTTTCACTTCGGCCACCAACGACTGTTTTGAGCGCCAATCAACAATGTTATGCCAAGGGCTCTTATGGAAGTCGCACCACTTCCCGGTATCTTTCTTTGTATTTTCGATGTCCTTCTTTGCTTGCGGCTTGGAATGGTAGTCCTGATACTGTCCATATTTTCTCTATCCTTTGTTTTATGGGTTGGGGCCACCCTTTCCTGGATTTTGTTGTGAAGGGTTCCCAGGCCCAAATTGCCACATCTTTTGTTTGAGCTTCTGCTCGATTTTGATGACATATCGGTAGGCCGCGCCCAAGGATGAGATGTCCAGAAATTAAATTTCCATTTGGATATATCTATGTAGATCACCACGATACTTGAGCACTAGATGTCACTTTGAATCTTTGATGCCCATCTTGGTGTGCAAGGTATGGAATATATTTGTGAAATCTGTCACTACTTGGTCTCCTTATTGCCGTAGTGTGGTCCATTTGGTATACAAGTCATCATAACTTCTGACAAGGTAGTATTGTTCCTTAATAGCATCCTTGAAGGATTCCCAGGTGGCCGTGACTGAAAATAATGAGGTTTCCTCTATTTCCTTTTGGTCACATAAAGTTTCCCACCAATATTTGACATGGGGAATGGCTTTGAGGAGCGCAAAATTAATCTTTTCTCTATTCAAAAAGTTATGGACAAAAAAATACCCTTCTAGTATATTCAACCACTTGTCTACAACATATGCATCTATTTGACCTTCAAATATAGGAATATCGAAGTTTATTTGTACCTTGAAGGGGGCGGCGCCTCCGTTCGAAGAAGATGCATCACCTGTTGGTAGTTGTCGAAGGATTTGCGTGAAACTATCCATCATCTCGTTCCTCTGTCGTGTGAGGGATTCCTCAATCAATAGTTTGAAAGGATCTCCAATCCCATCATATTTATTTTCTCCTGCCATGAGAGGTTGCTTGGGCGTGCGAGAGATTTTTTCCTCAAGAGAAACAAGCTCGAGACCCAACTCTTTGTACTCCGACCTTGTTGGGGACATGCATTAAGATGACAAGGAGCAGACCGCTTTGATACCACTGATCCAGATTTTATGAGAAGAACAAAATGAATACATATTATTAACAGGTTCTTAACACAAAATAACAAAGATATAGTAAAACTGGTTTTCTATTCAATAACGAAATAAGCTGAAACTGTAAAATGTAGTGGAAACAAGCTTGCTGGAATGGTGGCGGCTTATCTCTGAGAAGAGATGTGACGACTGCGCGCATTCAAAATAAGAAGATTACAGTGAGGCTCTGAAGGCCTTTTTACAATAAACAATAATGCCCAAAACCCTAGACATCCAAAAACCTAACCCTAGGAGATGAAGCACCAAAAGTCATGTGGGCCCCGTTTGGGTAAGTTAGTACATCAACTTCTCGGAGTCGTAAATTTTGCATACAATGTTCGTTTTAGGCATGTGATAGCCCATTGGAAAGGTATTGTAAAGGATATTCATTTTGGGGGATCAATGATTCCTTCATATATCATTGAGGAGCCTGATCCCGAAAAACCTTCATTTAGGCCCTCAAAATGGCCCCGGAAGTTAAAACTGCTAAAAATAGTAAATTGCCAAAATTGTCAGAAAACTGTTTTGAGCTAGTTGGAAAAGGTGGGTGGCCATTGATATCTATCTAGATCAAGTTAATAGTATTATTCATAGTTTCCCTTTTACAAAATCAAATGATTATTTTCATGGAAGTGGTCGTGGCGAACCATACTGCCACTATGAGTCCCTCCTAAGTCCTGTGTTTAGTTGGGATTTTCTTCTCTGTGTTTTCTGCTTTCTCTCGCAGTGGATCATACTAATTGTTTTTCCAATAGCTTCAAGTACAAGTGATTTTTGCAACCACTTTATCTTGGACTCTGAAGTTACAAAAGATACAATACCCATCTTCAACAACCCCTCTAGGGCCTTTGCCTTCACAAGTGGATTATATAGTTACCCTTCTAAAAAAAGGGGGAAAGAAATCTTTTTGTGTTTCTCAAGCTTCATGTTTCCTTAAAATTAGTGAATTCCTAGTTATAACCTTAATACAAATGAAAAAAGATCAACCTCGTTGACTCGTGAGTTTGAATCAGATCGACAATTGAACGAGTTTTTTCAAAAGTGTATTCAACGAGTCTATGACTCACAATTAATTGCAAGTATGATCAAGTCAAATTTGTTAACTCCAATTTTAACCCAACATGTATGCTATAAACCCAAAAAATGGAACCATTCACTCATGTTTTCTTTCATTCCTTGCATGTCTTCAACTTCATCTCTCCCACAACACCTGTATGCTTAAAGTGAACAAGAGGACACATTGCCACTTCTAGGGTTACCACAAATGCATCTTGGGAATCATTCAAGCATACAAACAATAGAATATTGCAAGGGTTTCATTGTGACACAAATAGGGTTTCATATCAATAGGCCCAAGATGCAAAACTACATGCTCTAACACTCCTTTCTTAGTTGTTTTTAGGGTTTTCAAGATTAGAGGTAGGAGTTTTTTGTTGTTTTATTTGTTTAGGAATTATTTATGTTGTTTAGTTAGATTTTTTTTGGTATTTAAATTTTCAAGAATTTCAACATTTTCAAAGAACATATTAGCCAAAAGTAACGGCCCTAAACCCTACAACAACATGGAAACCCAAACCCCAAGAGTGCTAAACTCAAACCCAAAACAATGAATCTGCCAAGGGAGGAGTTTTCACATACTTATTGTGACAAGATTCCAAGGGGAGCTAAGCTCAAATGCAAATTTTTCAATACTCCCTATAGTGGGGGAATACATGGTTAAATACCACCTTTCATGTATTGATATGCATGACTTTATTCCTTTCCCTACACTAGATCAATATGTTAAACACCAACCAAGCTTGGTCATAGAAACCTTAATAACATAAAAGACAAAAACGAATTACCAAATAAGATATGGCAATGCTTGTGAAAAGTTCTTCTAACACAAAATCAAGTGAATCAAGGTTATTTGGATTAAGGAGACTCAACATGAACCCATTTTTCATCACATACTATTGCCATTGATATTTCACTATACAGTGATATTTTTAACTACATTCAACATTCAATCATTTATTTTTCCCGAAGCCCACGGAATTACTATTTTTGTAAGGTAGCTAGAGAGGTAGTGTGTGGGGGGGGGGGGCATAGGGCCCGTAGTGATAATAGTGGAGGCCATTCAATGTAAGGTGGAGTAGGTCGACTATATTATTAAATAAGACCCACTATGGTAGTTCGATATAATAAATGTAAGAGGACTTCTTAGAAGGTTCTACTTCTAGAAGAATCCTCCTCTAGAATGTTCTTAGGTGATGGTATCACTATATAAAGAGGTTCACACAATGTAATGAGATAGGAAGAGAAATATTTTATTGTGATATGTAGCTCAATAGGAGGATGCCCCTTCAAAGAGGCAAGTGAATAGGAGAGGATCTCTTCCATAATAGGATCCATTGTATGGTGTTGCCCTACCTCAAGGGTTTAGTAATAATATAGTGTGGATTCTTCTATCTTTCTTTATGGATATATTTTGTATTCAATATTTTTGGTGTTTATATTTGTAGATCTATTTTTGTTCTTAACAAGTGGTATCAGAGCACTTTCCTTGGCAGACATTGTGGACAAATATTTTTTTATTTTTTTTCAGATTTATTTTTTGGAGAAGAAAAAAGAGGGCCGCGACATTCTAGAAATTTTTGGTATATTTATGTGAAAATTTTCAGAAATAAGTTGTATATATGAATTAATTTCATAAAAACACCCAAGTTGAAAAAACAAATCGTCTGAAACAGAGTCCGAGAAGTCAAGATATTGAAGTTTTAAAATCTGCAAATTTTCAAGGTTTTTTCCACGGACGGTGACACAATTGTTTTTTAATTTATGTAGCAATTGGAGGCCAAATTTGTCCAAACAAATTACAGATCTGAGTTCCTCTCACAATTTCACCCAATTTCAAAAAAAAAAAAATCAACTGAAACAGAGTCTGGGTAGTGAAGTTAGGAGCATTTTAAATTCAACAGTTTTTTAGGGTTTTTCTAGAAAAAGCCGCGATTTTTTGCCATAACTTATTGTTCTATTTTTTGGGTTTTTTCATGACGGATGCAGGACCGAAGAGGTCATAGGGTGATTAGATGGCTATTTTCTCTCAACCCCTCAAAGAAATTCTACAAATCACTGAAGCATTCAAATTTCAATTGTATGACACATTGGATGCTAGATTGCATGACCTTGCAGATGGCCTCAATGATAGTTTTCGTAGTATTCAAGATTCATTGGATAGAATGCATGAGATATTTCTTATGGATGACATCAGGTATGAATATAATCAATAAATATATGCTTGGTATGATTTTGAGGCCAATTGTGATGATTGGTATATGGATAGTTTCATTTCTGGGATGACAACCACTTTCATATTTTATTTGATGACTCTAATCCACCTTCTGTAGAGAGCATCAATGTGAAAAATCGAGAGGCAATGATTATTACCAATATTCATCCTGCATATTCCATAGTGGTATTATTCATTTCATATTATGCTACGACCCTTTTCTACTATGTGGATGGATCTTCTTATTTGGATCCACATGATAGGGGTCAGTCTTTGTAGCATCATTTTGAGTCAGTTATTGGGTTCCAAAATCTTCCATGGGGAGTTCACATGAGCACCTGGAAATGGCCCCCAGGCTTACAATGGTGGTTGGACTAATTCAGCATGGTGGCTTTTCTTTCTACATGGGACCTTGGTTCTCTAGTCTTCTTCAGCATTATGGTCCATAATTATCCACGGGACCTTGGTATATGGTTGTACATCAAGCGTTGAGGACAACACTTTCATAAGGGGGATGGAATGTTAGGTAGCTAGAGAGGTAGTAGTGGGGGGCCCAAAGGGACCATAGTGATAACAGTGGAGGTCATTCAATGTAAGGTGGACTAGGTCTACTATATTATTATATAAGGCCCATTATTGTAGTTAGATATAATAAATGTAAGAGGACCTCTTAGAAGGTTCTACTTCTAGAAGATTCATCCTCTAGAATGTTCTTAGGTGATGGTAGCACTATATAAAGAGGTTCACACAATGTAATGAGATAGGAAGATAAATATTGTATTGTGAGCTATAGCTCAATAGGGGGATGCCCCCTCGAAGAGGCAAGTGAACAAGAGAGGATCCCTTCCATAATAGGATCCATTGTATGGTGTTTCCCTACCTCAAGGGTTTAGTAATAATATAATGTGGTTTCTTATATCTTGCTTTGTGGATATATTGTGTATTCAATATTTGTGGTGATTATATTTGTAGATCTATTTTGGTTCTTAAAATTTTTCAATGGCAGAATGCTTGACGAACTCCTTCTCTGTCTTTGTCTTTGTGCTTGGCCTCCTTCTCTATATATGTTCTTGGCCTCCTCCTCCCTTTTCCCTATCTCTTCTCGGATATATCTCCTACCCATTTCCCCTCTTCTATGTAGCGTGAATTTTCCCTCTAATCTTGGTTGCGCGAGTGTGAGTCTGAGTGGTCTAAATTTGTGAATGCTTGGCCTCCTTCTCTATATGATCTGTGCTTGTCCTCCTCCTCCTCTTTCCCTATCTCTTCTCGTCTTTATCTCCTGCCCATTTCCCCTCTTCTCTGTGAATTTTCCCTCTAATTCTTTGTCGCACGAGTGTACTGAGTGTGAGTGATGTCTAAATTTGTGAATGAGTAAGGCACGAGTGTGGAACATGTTTTGTTTGTTTGAATATATTTATTTATTTTAATTAATATATTTTATATAATTAATATATATATATATATATATATATATTGATTGATATTTTTGGTAGGTAAGGGGTGATAACTAATAGGGGTTAAGGATTGGAATGGTTAATATTATAGAGGTTATAAGGGTTATGTGTTAGGCGCTATAGTGGTTAAGGGTTTAGTGTTTGAGGTTGCATATTATATTGGATAATTTATTCAAATTATGGGTTAGTAATATTGATAGGGGTTAGAGGTAATTGAGTTATATGATGTGAGGCTTATGGGTTACACAATTAATGGATGGTTTATATGGGTGGTTTATATGGGTAAAGGGTTATAAAAGTTAGATTTATGTTAGTAAGGGTTGTAGCTGGAGTCGTAGGATCATTGGGGATAATGAATATTATGGGGATAATGGTGATAGGGTCTATAATGGTTAGTACTTATAGGTGTTTTGTAAATCATGGGTTATAATAGTTAGGGGTAAGGGATTACAAGTGTTTACGCATAAATCTTATTGAGGTTACAAGGGTTACGTCTTAGGAGGGGTTAGAGAGTAGGTGTGTATGTCTATAGGGGTTAAGATTGGTGGGGGTGATAAGACTTAAGTATTACAAGGGAAATATGTTATAATTGTGAGGTTGCATAAGAGTGTTATATGGTGTAGTGGTTAGAAGTTAGGGGTTAAGGGTTAGCTTTTGGGGTTTTTAGGGTAGGCATAACAATTATAGGGTATAAATTGAAGATAAACATTGTACACATTATGTAGGCTAGGGTTTAGGAGTTATATGGTTTAAGGATTATCATGATTTTTGAGATAAATGTTATATGTTTCAAGGGTTATAATGGATTAGTAGGGTTGATGGATTAACATTAGGGATTAAAGGATTGAATGAGAAAGTAAAACAATAAATCCTTAGAAATGAGATTTTAATAAAGCAACTAGATATGATGATGCTACAAGAGATGATATGTGACAAAGAAACTATGCAAAAAATATCCAAAAAAACTTGGAAAGGTTGTATCTATCTAGCCACCAATATGGAAGGAAACTATGGAGGAATGACCATGTTATGGAACTTTAATAGAATCATAATGATGAAACTCACTCTGAAACCATAATATCATAGGTCATTTAAAAGAAATAGGCTTCAAGGAGCATGAGGATAACCAATATATATGGGCCACCTAGCCCACTTCATAAGAGAACCTTCATTGAATTCCTCAAAGCCATAGGGGATACTGTTGTTGGAGATAAATGAATAATCAGAGGTGATTTCAATCTAATAACATCTCTTAGTGCTAAAAAGGAGGCAATATAAGGATAGAAGAGAACAACCTATACTTTAAACATATTATTGAAGACTTAAGACTAATGGAAATTTCCACAACCAATGGCCATTTTACCTAGAATAATAAAAGGGGAGGCTCAAGCTAGATTGATGTCTGTTTGGTTATGTTTTGATTCTTTGAAAAAATATGTAGTAAGGGTTTTGGGGATATAGGTGAAGTCTTACAAGGTGCAAGGTTAGACCATTGGCCCATCTCGCTGCAATGGGATAACAAAGGAACACCAAAATAAATAACATCAAAATTTGAGAAATTATGGTTTTCACACCCCAACTTGCAAGCAAGAATTACCGAATGGTGGAATGAGGGAGGAAACATCCAAGGAACTAAAATGTAAATTCTTTAGTAGACACTAATTGACCTTGCTTAAAAGTAGCCACTAATTGGACCTATATTAAAAGTAGCCACTAATTGTACCTTGCTTAAAAGTATCCACTAATTGAGGCTCACTTAAAGGATTGAATATCTCCCCTCATAGTGATCCCCTCCCACATCTCCAACTCATTGACTACACTATGATTTGAGGAGCCACCACTTATAAGGAATCCAAATCTTTCAAAAATATTATGGACGCCTTTCTCCTAGAATTAGGGGATGGATGGGTCATATAAAAAATGGAAAATCTCAAGTATTTATTTTAACACCCATAGAAGCATCCAAACCAACATCCTTTGAATCCTGAGGATTAGTAGGGGTTATGGGATTAGCATTAGGGTTATGTTTAAGGAGGATATGAGGGTTCCTCATTTGGTGTTGTATGTTATTGGATTTGGGTTTAAGGGTTATAAGAGCTTTATGTTAAGGGTTATATGTATTGGTGTTGATAAGGGTTAGGGGTTAAGAGTTGTAAGAGTTATGCACTGATAAATGTTAAAAAATGGGGGTTTAAGGGGTTAGTTTTTTGGGTTTACATGGACTACAAGATTGCAATAATATAGGTTATATGCGGGTTACATGGCATGCATTCTATGTTATAAGGATCAATGGTGATAAGGTTGAGGGGTTTGGGGATTTGGGGTTATAGTGGATAAAGTTTAAACATTAAGCATGGTTATAGTGGTTATAATGGTAAAATATTATAAGGTATTAGGTTAGTGGTTTTAGGGGTTTGGGGTTATATGAATTAGGGGATATAATATTCAAGGATTTAAGAGTATTAGGGTTATAAGGCTAGGGATTAAGAATCATAAATGTTAGATGTTCAAAGAATTAGGTATTATAAGTGTGAGGATTTATAGATGTTATATGATTAGATTTGATAGAGGTTCTAAGGGATAGTTTTTAAAATTTCATATGTGTTCTAGGTTAATTATGTCATTTACAATTCCTTAAAGGTTTAAAGTTATATTAGTCATATGGTTAGGGGTACTCATTGTGGATAATGGTTATTATAGGGTGAAAATTCACAAGGGTTATAAAAATTAGGAGTTATAGGTGTTGTTCAAAGTAAGGGTTAGGAGATGCATATCATTTTAGAGTTTAGGTGTTAGAATTACAAAGTTTAGGTGTTATAATTATAAAGGTTAGAGATTAGAATAATAATGTTTATTGGTGTTAGTTGTCTAAGATTATAAAGGTTAAGGGATATGTGTTATATCATTATGTTTGGTGTTAATGGTTAAATGGGTTATGAGTTACAAAGGATTGTGGTTAGGGGTCATAGGGGGTAACTAAGGGTCATATGAATTAGGGTTGATACATTCTTAGGAATTATGAGATAGGGTTTATGTGCCACTGGGATTACAAGTTTAGTTGGGTTATTGATGAAGGGTAACAGGGTAAATTTTAAGGGGTTATAAGGATTACAAATATGTTGTTATATGTTAGAGTGTCCAGTTTTAAGGATTGTAAGAACTATGAGTTAAGGGTTACAACGAGTTTGAAATAAATGATAAGAAACCACTCGATGTTGGTTTTCCTACCCAAATTTCTAATTCTGCGCCTGAGAGACAGAGGACGGGGGTGCAGAGAGATATATATTATAGAATAAAAAATGTCTCATGTGCATTATGTCATTTACCCTGCCTCTTTTTTTGTCCCATTATTTTTGTTCCTTGCAAGCATCCTTAAGGTCATAGGACACAAAATGAGTAATGAAACCTTTGACATGGTATAACCCTACATTTTTGTCTATTTTCTTTCAAATCTTCCTTCTCCTTTCCTCATCCAAATTTCCTAGAGGTGTGGGATGTAGTGGGAAAGGAGGATTGAATCTTAGCCTGATCTATTTGAGCTTGATTTTCCTCAAAGACTCCTTGTAAAATTGAGACCTATGTAGGGTAACTTATAAATTATGAGGGGAGTGTGGTTCTATCCTCTAAAGATTATAAATGGATTTATTTGTAGTTTGATAATGGAAAGTAGAGCCTAATATTAAGAAGAAGGGCATATTCAAGTTAACAAATGAAGCATTTGTAACCGATTACATATTGATTTAACAAATGAAGCATCTTCTTCTAGTTGTATTTTCCCATATATATATGTATGATCCACTAAAGGTGATACGTTATCTTATGTATGATCCCATAATTTGAAATGTGTAAACTTCCACATCAACCATGGCCATGCTAGAATCATGGGGTCATTGGACTCAAGGAGGGATGAGGATTTAGAATTATACATAGATGTGGATAGTTGGAGGAGAATGAAAATTTTGAAGGTTCTAGGCCTCTTCCTACACACCACCATATCACCTCTCATTGACAATCTGTGTATTGATCCCTTTTAGTTTTGGGTTGTTAGTATTTTCAATTGCACACACCTTTCAATCTAGTAAAAGTTCAATTAATGTCTCTTGTTACTGTAGGGTTATAAAGCCTCATCCAAATGCCCATATGCCTCCAACCTTGTTATCTAATCATTTGGTGACAATTGTCATGAAGGGTGATGACTAAGACTAGGGGTAACTTTCAATTCAAGGCTAGGAATGGCCAGGCCCACATCAAGTGAAGGAAGAAAATTAAGAATGTACATGTGTTGTCCCATTCCATGTCAACAAAAACACATCCATTCATTGGGAATACTAAAACTCGACAAATCGATGACTCCACTAAAGAATGATGAAAACTTAAAACTTGCGTCAACCAATTTGTGTACTTTGAAAGAAAATTAGGGTTTATGGTTTACATGATGAATTTATGATGGAATAAAGTGGGTGTGTGCGTCAAATTTGAGTCCAAAAACCCTCCCATATCGTTAAGGCATGCATACAATCTATCCATGTCAAATTTCATTGGATACAGAAACAACTTGAAAAAATTTCAACGTTGGCCCCATTCACAGGTCACTGTTGCCCGTGTCTAGTCCTAGTACAATTTCTTTGTAAAATTTGAATAAAATATTTGAATAACACAAATCTAAAACTGAAAATTCAAGTCAAAATAAGTGTAGTTGAATATAGAAAAAAGGAGAGGCATACTATTTCAACACAAAGCAAAACCAACAATTTTCGATGTAGATGCTGTTTTAAATTTGGACGAAAATCCCGCAGAAAGGAGAGGCATAACAAACAATTTTGGATGGAAATCTGATAGATATTTTTTTGTCGCATGAAATCCCTAGGATGAGATACCTACATCATTGGTATGAGATGGTTTCGAAATTGCTAAATCCAATTTCTGCAATTAAAATCTGCAATTTCGACGGATTTGTATTGAAAATGCTCATAAATGTGTTTATTTTTTATTTGTCAATGAAACCTAAGAACCTGGCATCCACGCCGACCATTACCAGAACAATGTCTTATATTACCGAATTAATGCCAAAAGAAAAACGTGTTTCTTTGACAAAATATTGGGATTGATCATATTTTATTCAAAAACAACAAAAATTTAAATTATGGTTGTCATTCATTGGCTTATAAAAAATATAAACATAAAAATGTAAATCCCTGGGATGACATACCTCCATCATTGGTATGATTAGACGCAGTCTCATAGAGATCCTCTTGGTTTTGAGAATAGTTCATTCTCTACTAAACAGGGGCAATCACGTGAAGATGGAAGCTCTAATTATGCCCCCCCCCTCACATCACTCTCAATTTCCCCATAGTACCTAATTTGAAATTATAAAGAACATGTATCATATATTATATTATACAAAATAAAAACATATAAAGATCATATAAAATATATAAACACATACCTCTTCTTTTCAACAATTAAATATCAATCATCTTCTTCTTCATCCAACTCAACATTTGTATTAGGATTTGGTTCAAAATTGATATTGGTGAAAGGCTCATTCATATCGACATCATCATCAACGCCATTTTCGCTAATATAGTTATCGATATCGTCAATGATATCGTCGTCTCCTACATTTGGATGATCAACTTCTTCAACTTCTTCATCTGACACATCGAATACAACCACCTACTCCTGATCTGCATAATCATGATCTTCTTCCTCATTATTATCTTCATCTTCAACTACATCATTATAATTTACTGGTCTTCCTCTTGGATAATATCTAACAACATATGACCAACCTGATTTACTAGGTACCTCTAAGTAAAATACTTTCTCACATTGACTTGGAAGAACATAAGACTCTGTACCTAGTTCAAATGACCTTGTATTAACCATGGTAAATCCATTATCATGCTCAATAACAGTTCTTTCAGGGTCACGTTCATGCATCCGTAGCCTGTACCATTTAACCTCAAACAAAACTATTTTAAAGGGATTAAAATCACACTCAATTATATCCTCCAAATGCCCATAGTACCTATTCTCAGTTTCTTTTGGATTTCTGTCACTTCTAGAGGAAATGTTAGTGACCTTAAACACTACAATTATCCCACAATATGAGGTTTTCATCTTATCATCCAACATTTTGATACAAAATTTATGACCATTACACCACATAGCCTTGTGATGTTTCAACTGCAACATGGACAACAAGTAAAAAATACATTGCCAATTAATAAACCTCATA
>ML781476.1:676957-698483 GCA_009831015.1 Picea engelmannii | reverse complement strand
TGTGATGTTTCAACTGCAACATGGACAACAAGTAAAAAATACATTGCCAATTAATAAACCTCATATAGGACTTAGTAAATATATATTTCAAAAATTAAACAAACCAAATACATTGAAAAATTTGGAAATAACTAGGAAAATGTCGGCAAACAATTTAATTCCCTGTTTATCTTTTAAACCAAAGGCTAAATCAACCCCCCTAGTTGATGTAAGATCAGGAAATTGATGTCAATGACGATGCACTATTTTAATCATCTTACTCACCCCTTTCCATGATAACGTACCGAAGTATTCTTCAGTATATTCTATCCAATGCTCCATCCAATCAAGGTTGTTTGCAATGTATAAATGTAAAGCATCCCAGTCTCAAGAAACTATATGATAAAATAACAATTTAATATCATTAATTAACTATTGTTAATAAAGGAATAATTTAATACAGTTCAATATGCAGGAATAAAAATGTAAAAAATCAATATGATAAAATAAAATTGGAAAAATAAATGTGTAATATATTAAATCTACGTTAACATCTAATAATTACCTTTCACAACCCTCATTTTACCTTTCCCCAATAGGACCTCCCCTTCAAATTTGTTGATGGAGTTGAGATGCCAAATGCGAGGCACATTCATATTTTCTGCTAATTTAGGTAGATATTGACTAATATACACCATGCATTGATATACCATATATCCTTCAACCATAGAACCCTCTGGATGTGCTCTTTGTCTAACAAAAGCCTTCAATGACTTCAACTTCCTCTCCACCATCCACATCGACCTTGTGTGTACTGGTCCACATAATTCAATCTCCTCAACTTGGTGTATGAGGTAGTGTTCTTGTGAATTGAAAAATGCTGGAGGTAGATACTATTGCATTTGACACATTAGTCAGGGAATTTCTCTCTTCCAATACCTTATATCTTCTTTATGGATTTATTTTGATGATAGCCACCTACAAATGTTGATGCAATAAAATAATGTCAAGGCATACATAAATTTGCAGATAAAAAATAACATGTCAATAAGTTCCGCTACAAATCAAATAAGAAGTACATTTTCCTTATAAAACATTACCTCATGTATTTGCCAAGTACATAAATAATTTGTTTTATGTTGATGTTAAAGTCATCTGGGAGAGATAAAGGTAGAACATATTGTAACAAAAAAAACAATTATTATTTGTTTCCAAAAAATGCGTACCAATAAGGAAATATATTATAACCTACTAATTACCATAATGAATGTATGCCACTCATGTGTTTTAACCCCACCAAAATCACCTTTTTTCGTTAAGATATTTTGTATGTTCGACGAAAACCCCGTCAGAAAACTAATTTTTCGAATGACCTCTTTTACAATATTGCTTTGTTGCTCCATCAATAACCAAGCAAGACTAGTATTCTGTTCATGACCATCACCATTAGAATTAATAATAACACTTTGCAATGCGTGATTAGCTTCCTGGATGTCACAACAAATCTTTCCAATTCTCTCTTTGTCAGTCCTTCCATCTAATATTTTCCATAACAATTCTGTTATGTTCTTCCCAATATGCATTGTATCAAACAAATGAACTATTTGTAGGTTCTTGTAGTATGGAAATCTACTGAATTGCATTGGGTAACTTTTCATTCCTCGTGGAATCCCATTTGTGCCTTAACGACATTCATGAAACATCAACAAATTCAAATTAACACTAATTAATCAAACAAAATGAAATCAATACTAATGAAATTAACCAAATATTTATATAATATGTCATACATAAATAATTTGTATACCTTGATGATTTCTAATATATTCCAACTTCCATAGGCGAGGTGCCATTCTTCATGTTTTTTTTTCCATTCTCTTCTTTACCATTGAATTTTTCTTTGTCTGTAGTTCAATAACTATGGTTCTTAGGCAAAAAGTGCCTATACTCATCAAACACTTCCTTTCCTAAACTCCTTGAACGAGGAGATTTTATCCCGGGACCACAAACTAGGCATGCAAATTTACCCTTTGTTTGAAGACCTACAAGATATATGAGTTAATGTAGCGAATTAGAGTTACAATTTAAAATAATGCATGATATTTTCAATAAATATATATAATATTAAATCACAAAAGAAAGTAACAATATATCGCAAAACTGTGTTAACCCGGGAGCATCATGAATTGTCCATGATAGTATTCCATGGAATTGAAATCGTTTTTCCCCTATTGGTCTAGAGATGTCATACATAGTGATGCCAACCCATAAATTCAACAACTCATCGGTAAGAGGCTCAATATATATGTTCATATCTTTAACCTAGTACTAACCTAATTGGTTCAACATACTGCATGATTAATTATACTTATATAGATGTTGTTATATATAAAAGAAATAATTACCATGCATGAAACAAAGAAATGAAATATTTTGTCATACTTTAAAGCAAATAAAAGATAATTAAATACTTGGAACAATCATTGCCAACATTGTGTGCTCTCTCTTGATCGACATCGAAGGAGGAAGGTTATTGTTTATAGAAAAAACATGCCACATTGAGTACGTAGAACGAATCTCTCCAAATAGATTGACACCATTAGATGCCAACACAAGTCTAATATTACGAGGTTATTCTTTAAAAATTGGCCACTTTTATTCGATGTACTTCAATGCAGAACCATCTGTAGGCATTCGAAGAACAACGTCTCGCCTTTTTTTTCTTTGCATGGAAATCCATAAAGTGTGCTATACTTTGGCACCTGAACAACCGCTGGAAACGTGGAATTATCGGAGTATAACGAAGAACTTTGCAAGGCACCTTCTTTGACGATTTATCGGTTCGATATATACTTATTTGACATTGTGGGAATTCATTTTATAATTAATATTTTCCATAGTATATGATATGATCATTAGGACATGCATCAATAGCCTGATACTCCATTCCAATTTCTTTCATAATCACGAATATTTCTTGATATGTGCGTGGAAAAATATTTGATGTCGGTAATATAAATTCACCTAAAAATCTACAAAATTCAAAACAATAAGTCAATGTAAACAATATTAATCATCAATATCACATTGATACTAATTTACAAATTAGAAAGAAATAACAATATAGGAAAAAGTTGAACCTTTTAAGTATTTGTGAACATGCAGGCATAAATAATTAACAAATTAAATACCTTAGTATCTGTGTGAGGCATGTGTTTGATAAACCATTCAAAACCTTCAAGTTCACCAACAACAATATAACATATATAAGATTTGTTGTTGAGCCTTCATAAAGAGGTTGACGTGACTTCTCGAGTATAGGATCAACATCATGACTATCATCCTGGTTGTCCTCATCCATTGGAGAAAATGTGTCTTGGATCAATCTATGTATCTCATCTTCCTGATTTGAATCACTAACATTATCTCCATCCATATCATCATTAATAACTTGATCAACAACTTCAATATTCTGATCTCGAAGTTCATCACCCGGTAAAGGAGTATTTCTGCTAGTACTTGGAAAATAACTCTTTGGAGGTTGAGATTTTGGGGGCATCGTCTATATATTCAAAAACAACGTAGAAAAGTTAGTGTGTATAGAAAATATAAAAATCTCGATAAGAAATATTACTAAAATTCATGACATGATGACTATTACAGAGAATACATTAAATATTGAATCCTCTTACCAAGGGACGATATTCATAACCCCCTTCAACGTGCCCTGTCTCCCTACAGTGTCTTTCAACTGTTGTTTTTAGAAGTCTTTTTCTTTGTAAGCCCCTGCAATCATAGCAAGGGAAATAATATTTTCCATCGCCCCTTGCCTCTAATGCCGCTATTAACCGAGCAATCTTCCTGCCATTTTTGTTCATAGTGACAAATCTTTGTACTAAAAAGTAATTGTCTTACCTACACTATACCAAACAGTAAGTTGTCAAATTTTTGTATTTTAGCTACTCCTTTCGATTATGATATGTTTATTTACAGTGACCTACAATCCTCACAATTATTTCTTCTAAGACATTTCAACGTGTTTTTTTTTTATTATCGATTAACTATTAAGATTGATATGCTTCAATTTGTACTTTAGAGTAGTGTGTACTGAATCACCATGGAAAATAATTACACACCATTTAACGAAAGTGGTCAAAATTTCTCAAACTTGAATCACTCGACACCATACACTAGCCTCTAAGTTGTTTTGCAGAGAAAATGTCAATCTTTGAAATTCACCACTAAAAAAAGAATGCCATCCAATTGTCATCCACAATTGGGTTTGGTTGGTTTAAATTATGACGTGTTGATTTGTAGCTACATACAATGGTCACAATTTTATGCTACATACAATGGTCATGATTTTATTTTCTAAGACAGTTTGGCATGTTTTCATTTTTCATTGTCTGACAAGTAGATTTCATCATGTTATTGTAGATTTCATCATGAAATTTTTATATTTTAGCTACTCCTTATTAATAGTGTATAAAAAAGTTACATCAACTACAAACTAGAGTTAATCACTACATCTAGAATTGTGCGTGATTATAAAAAAATGAGAGAAACAACATCACATAAGAATAAAAATATGACTAACCTAACCTAATACTAGACTAAAAATATGACATTAATATATATAGGCACAACATCATAGAAACACAAAAGTTAGAGAGTTAAAAAGGTCGCTAAGGGATAGGATTAGACCTAAGAGGATTTTTTTTCCACTTTCTATTTCAAACATTAGTCCAACCAGTAAAGTTGTTATGAGTTGGTGGTTTTGTAATAAGGATTAAATTTACATAAGGAATTGTAGGATCATGAAATTAATCTATATTGAATATAATGACATCCATTTTTAATGTTTGAATTGACTTATTCATGGAGCAATTTTCCCTCTTCTTAAAATACTTCTTCGGAAAATATTTTTCTTAACATTTCATATGAATTTCCATAGAATATACTAACTAGATCCAAAACCCAATGACATAAATATTTTGAAATATGGTACTGCACATATAATATATTATCAAGGAAGAAAAAAGCTACATGAAATTTCATTTGAACAAAAATTTACAACTTAAATGAGTACATAAATAAAAAAAACATACTAACTTTGCAAGTTCAAAATCTGAGCTATGTAGATCGAGAATTGGATTTTTTCAATCGGTGGGTGACGAAAAAAATAAAAATCTCAAACAAAATCCATGGATAGTGTCGCAACTATAGTAAATGTGTCACTAAGTTTCTTAAATTCAGGTAGATATAGATCAACTATCACCGATATAGCGATAAAAATGCCTGATTTGACCCGTAAAAAGTCAACTAGCCGTTGAAAGCCATGTGTGTTGACATATGTTTTTTTAGGTATGCAATAATCGTCGCTATAGCGATGAAATTTCATGGAAATAGTGATGAAAATCTCACCCAATTTAAAATAAAAATGAAAATAATTGAAACGTGGAAAAATTTCGTGGAATAATCTGCCCATATGTACTAGTGCTTTCCGATAGCAACATGAACATATTCATCAAGCAACCACTTTGGAGGAACCTCTCCCTTCAAGGTACAAATTAATTTTGATATTCTCATATTTGAAGGTTAGATAGATGCAAATGCCTTTGAAAAATGGTTGAATCTGCTAGAAGGTTATTTCTTTGTTCACAATTTTTTCAAGAGGGAAAATATCACATTCACACTCCTCAAGGCTCTCCCCCATGTCAAAAATTGGTGGGAAACTTACTGGGAGAAAAGTTCCATAGAAGAATATGGAATATATGGGGCCGAGCCCACTTGGTATTTTTTTGTGGATGCGGTCAAGGAACAATACTACCTTGTTGATAACTATGAAGACCAGTACATGAGATGGACCACAATATGACAAGAGAAGAGCCAAACAATGTCAGAGTTCACAAATAATTTCCATACCTTGTGCACCAATCTGGGTACCCAAGACTCCGAGTGACATCTGGTTTTGAAATACCGTGGGGCTCTACATAAGTACATCCAAACCAAAATGGATTTCCTAAACATATCATCATTGGGAATTGCCTATCAATATGCTGTCAAAATCAAGTAGAAATTTAGGCACAAGAACAAATGGGAGTTCAGGTTTTCAAATCTGCAACAACCAAAGCATGGTAAAGACGACCCTAACCAACATCCTCCCGACAACCAGTCCAAGACACATGAAACAAAGGGTAAAGGAAAGAAAAAGAATGAAACCGAGAAGTGATGCAACTTCCACAAAATCCCCTGGCACACCACCGATGAGTGTCGCTCGAAACAATCATTGGTGGACGAGGTCAAAGACAAGGAGCCGAACCCTGATTTGGAATCTGATCCAGAAAATATTGAAAATGGATGGATCATCGACACAGACCCCATTGCTACTGTCACGACCACAACAATTCAAACATAAGAATCAGTATACCCTGAAGAGGGGGAGTTCCTCTTCCATTCAAAGATGTGGGTGAAGGGGACCCCGTTGCATTTCATTGTTGATAGAGACAGCCAGAAGAACCCCATTTCAACTGACGTCATCAAACAATTGGGGTTGTCGACAACACCACACCCGCATCCATACAACATCGGGTGGCTTCACCAAGGACAAGATCTCTGTGTTAGCCAGTAGTGTCGTCTTTCCTATGGCATCCAAAACTTAATAAATGAGGTAGTGTGTGATGTTTCCCCTCTTGATGTCTATGATGTTGTTTTGGTCCAACCATATATGTGGAAGCGTCATGGCGTTTAGTCTTGACCCTGTAGTGTCACTATTACTTTGGGGCATCAGCTCTACAAGATACCATAGGTAGTTCCGACTACTATTCCACCAAAATAGTGCCACAATGTAATCTCTCATACTGCAAAATTCATCCTCTTCATAGTCTGTTTAAAGGATGCACAAAAGGCCACTACAACCACTACAGCCTCAACACCTTCTATCTAGCAGAAATAGATTGCATAAGAGAAAGAAAATATTTTTTCTTCACCTACAATGGTGCCTACATAATTCCCTGTCAAGCCCAGAGACAATAGGTTTGTGGAACATATTCAACCCCGCCAACAACAGGTTCATGACAAGCTTCCACAGACCAAGCAACCCAACATTTCTAACGAGGCACATGACTCACCAAGATTTAGATTCATAAAATGCTTTCCTCTCTTCCCCGGGCACTCAATGCAATGGAGACCATTACTTCCTAAGGGGGGAGGATTGACCGAGGCGGATACTGGTGGCTACCCACTTGTTCCAAATTCCAAGTGGCTCATCTTGATAATTTTTCAGTTTAACACGTTTCTCCATAATGGGGACATTTCTTTGTAATTGTGGGTTCTGCACTTACAAGGTTGTCTTTAATCCATACACATCATCCAGGTGGATATTTGTGGCCTACCACCTATTCCAACTGGATTATTTTGCAATTTTTCATGTAAGTACATCTTTATGTACATCCAAAGCCATTTTGGGGCTCTAAATAATTTTTTCTTGGCTTGAAACAGTTAAACTATAGATGTAACGCCCCCAACCATCAACCTCTACTGGGTAACGCTACCTAATAAACTGTATCTTTGTTACTTCCCCAACCATAGACCAACAGGACGGGTCATTCCACCAAAATAAACTTTCATGCTCTGATAGCATTTTGTGACAACCCCAATCTTAATCTACTAGGCTATGCCACACATAGATACTTGCAAAAACATCATACACATCCATATAAACATAGAAATGAAAAGTATCATCTACCTATATATAAATATATATATACAACATATTCTAATAATACACAGATTAATGCAGAAATAACAATAAGCCTACACATACATCATATACAATATATCCAAGCATTACTTAATAATTATATCACATGTACAATTACACAACATGTAAATGAACATAGAAGTGACACTTATATTTTATTAGAAGACCACCAACTGTGTGCAGAACTTCCACGAACCTCCCAACCATATACCACATTCCTCACCACTCTCAGCAGTGGGTCACCTCCGAGCTGGGACTAAACTCCACTGGGAAATGGATTCCTAGGCTAGGCAAGGTCGACATGGAAGTCACACAGTTCAACATGAATGAATTCCTCCAAGGATCCACTTACACCCACAACTCACAGAATCTCATTCTCCACATTCCTGTTCCACCCCAAGATTGTACACCTTCACTGTCACATAGTCCATCGACTACTACACCTCCCTTTTCAAGGCTTCAACAATAAGCTGGATCAAGAATTCTCAGAGCTCTATAGCTACTACTGGAATTCCTCCATGAGATCTCACTTCCTCAACACACTCTCTCACCTAGAGAGAGTTGCTCACATTCCTAACAACCCTCTTCTTCTATCCAACTCCTAAGTCCAAAGGGTAACCACAACAGAAAAATCGAGTATGGGCTCTGGTAATGACATCAAGCCATACTAGTCCAGAGAATATGTGGGTAGAAACAACAAATGGCTAAGGTGCGATTTGGATCATGCACTACATAGTTGTGTTGTGATTCACATACAAAAACAATTAGCTTCATAGCACAGTGTGTTGGTTTCCCTGAGGTTGCAGAGGTCAACAATGGAGGAAAAATATGGTTGCGTGAAGGCTCTTTGTCTGTGTGCATGGAAGCGTGGGGAGTCTTCCCACCATCACGAGAGAATCCCAATGAAATGACTTTCCCACCTAAAACTGCATGCACCTAGGTTGACACATGTCTTCCTGAAGCTGCATGAGCTCCACTTAACATTCATTCCCTTCCCATAGGAACCTAGGAAAACATAGGTTATGTCCAAATGTTAGCCTCTAGGAAATAATAATATCATATTATTCCCTTAGGTGTAAGCCCTGTAGCTTAGCTCCTTTTCCTAGACTCTTAGCCCCTTCCCTTTCCCTACCTAGTGGAGCTTAGTCCCCCATAACTTTTTCTTCATGGTCGGTCTACAAGCAACGATATAATTATATTAATGATGTGAGTATTTACATATACAAAATCAAGCTTAATGGCCTTAACATCTAGGTTCTCCGGTCTAATAAACACATAATCCTTCTAGCTTATTATAACTCGGCTCACTATCCTATCAAACATGTTTACAATTCATAATTACAACTGGGGTTCTACCTGGGGATATTACAATCACCTCCCTTTATTTTTTGTGTATCCTCAGTGCAACTTGTTTATACATATACAATTCAAAAATTCTTCAAAAATCTCTAAGATTTAGCTATTGGAAGCCTACTATCCACCTAGTTCTCTAGTTTCAAGCACCAATTTTGGTGTTCATATTGCAGCTGGAATTAAATTTCTCTATTCCATAAAGCTGCTTCAGGAAATCATTCCACTCATTGTTTCTTATTACATGCTTCAATTAAACCTCATTGAAAGCACCGACTGTCTATAGATCCACGACGTTCCACCCAACCTTAGATCTCACTGTTGATAAAATCTTAGTAGGGGCTATGACTCCATAGACATAAACACTCTTCTCATACACCTATTCTTTCAGAAGAAACATTATAGCATACATGCAATATATATACATGAAATTCTAATAACATTATAACCTGTATACAAGATACACAACATACAATGAATAGAGAATTGATACTTATATTTTGATTGAGAAGACCTCCCACCCCTAAGCAGGGATATGAATCCATAAAGGCAATGGATTCCTAAGATATCCATGGTCCAAAATCCATATCAACATGGTCTAGGCCAAGGTACCAAACCTCAACAACACTCCAATCAATGGTCTCTCATTCCCTGTATGCCTATACAACCCAAGGTAGTATGCACCTTCCTTCTAGAGCTCCAACACAAGCCAAATAGGAAGTCTCAGAGAACCATGGCTCTATGAGTTCCAACTACCCTCATAGGTCTCTAGGTACCCTCTAGGCCTCATATTGGGGAGCCTATCCCCACACTTTTCCCTCCAGTGCTCCAACCTTCTCCAAGGCAACCTAAGGAGAAGTGTACACACACCTAGATCCACCGGGGATCCACAGGGTAAGATCTGTTGTCTCCAATCAACATCTTTCCCGAGCCACTCTTTGTAGTCAACATTCCAATTTTAATCAATATCATCTCATCTGCATCACCCACATGCAATTATCATGAGAGAACACAAAAAAATTCATTTAGGAACTCAAAGTTAGTTCAAAAGGGAATTCAAATTTTCCCCAAAACATGAGATTCTATTTCATAATTCTTCTTGTCTGTTGCCATATTAGGAGTGTATCCTTCCTTGTGGTTTTCCACAAGAACCAAACTGCATACCATTTTTCCTGCAATGCTTCCTCTTGCATACAACCAACAATTGTCAGTATTTCTTGTACATCATAATTCAATTATAATATGTACAAAACCATATGCAATGATCTTAGAATTGCTTGCACCTAGAAATTCAATCTTAATTGCCAAACAATTTAATAAAATAGAATGACTCATCATTCTATGTGTATGCATGTTCATAATTAATATATGTAAGTTCATTACTTCTTTTTTTTTTGAACATAAAATTTTTCCGTAGTCAATGCTTACATGACTACTTGACTTGAAACTTTTCTGTTGCAATATCTAACAACTCCTGAAATGTCCTCAACTTCATGAGTTAACAACATTACAATTGTTAGTAACAATTATTTCCATGCAATAATATATATGCATGTACTTACAAAACACATTCAACAAATGCATTCAAGTATACAATTCTATCACTTACTATGCATGAGTGCAATTCTCAATGCACATTCCTTCAATGCACCTTGCATTGAATTACAAAATGCTCTTTTATCTCAGTCATGTATCTCACCATCCATAAGTTGGAATTTTGGCCAATGTCTTGACACATTCCCCAAGCACTTCCTATTGTTTTCCCAATTAATTGGATGCCTTCCTTTTCGACCCGAACACTACACCAACAATATAATTTTGCGGTGTTCATTAGTGTTAGAAAAAAGGTTGCAGTCCAAGTTTTATTTAAAGGTAGGAATATTTTAGTACCTATGTGGTTCATAACCTTTCCATATCCATAATTTTTCATATCCAACCATGTTCTGGTCTCATACATGACTAGCTTTACTGACATTCATTCCTATACCAAGTTCTTATCTTTTATTTCTTTGGTTATTACCTCATAACCAAATTAACATGACATTCTACTATGTCAGTGTGTGCATTCAAAAGTTAAAAATATTTGATAACTATGATAGGCCTATAGCCTTTACCACATCTAGCGATATCTTATTCATGTTAATACATTCAAATAATACTATCATGTGTATCATAAAAATTCAATCGGGGAAAATTCTTACCTAAATTTCCCTTTGGCAATTATGTAACACAATTTCAAAAGAGAATACTTACCTACATAGCTTCCATTAAACTAATTTGATGTTACATGATTAGATGATGACAGTAGAAGATTTCATGCTTCTTTTATCAGACTTATAACCAACACTTTAGCTTTCTGTTGCTTCCTTCCATATGCAATAACATCACCAACAACACTTTGTAAACATGCAAGCATTTTTTCTTTAGTTGTCCCAACAAGCCATAACATACTTGCTGCCAACAAAATTGCAGCAATTTCTTTCTCCCTATAAAACTTTTCCTTGTTGATCCCAAAAGTCTTTAATTCTTCCCAGATTCCCGAATCTTCTTATGCTCTCATTGTAGTCATTGTAAATGATTATAACCCATATTTGGATGAATTATAATTCCAAACATGCTGTCTTATAGACTTTGGATCTTCAATATCCAATTACTCTTCAGAACTAAACTCCTTTAGCCCTTTCCTGACTGAATATTTTAGTACTTGAGGTTTTCTTGTACTCTTCTCTTCTCTTTGCCAACTAGCCTCAAACTTGACTTTCCTAGCCAATCTCTAGCATACTGTAAGGATGCACATATGCCTCCTTTTCTATCTGCATGGAATTAACTGAAAGTACTTCTTTTACCTTACCATCATAGCTTCAAGTGATACCTACAACCTCTTAGTTTCCATT
The DNA here is from genome assembly GCA_009831015.1 of Picea engelmannii. Classification (NCBI taxonomy): domain Eukaryota; kingdom Viridiplantae; phylum Streptophyta; class Pinopsida; order Pinales; family Pinaceae; genus Picea; species Picea engelmannii. The sequence goes on along the minus strand of ML781476.1, from coordinate 686,498 downwards.
CATGGCTCTATGTCACTTAAGATGGATTCTTGTCAGGCACCATCTCCTCTGTATTCAAACCCATGCATAGAACCATTTTCTTCATCCTGGTTACTTTTTGTTTTCTATTTAGAAATCATTTCACTTTTAAATTATTCTTGACTTGCAATCTACCTCATGATTTATTCTTCCATTTTCTTAGGATGTTCATGGAATTGAATCCATCCATGAGTCCTTCCTTGTGTACCTTGCATACTTGCAACCACCTATTATGCTGATATTAATTTTCAGCATTCCATTATTATTTGGATTCCTCTGATCCAACTCCTGCATGAATGAATTATAACTCCAGTCATGTTCTTTGAGTAACCTTGGTTAGTTAACACCAACTTCTTTCTTGAATCAATTTGATTTATCCTTTTGACATGCATATTCAACTTCTGTCATGCCATAATTTGATGAACTTCATGCCATGCTTCCATTGCACATTCTGATAGAAATAATGGAGGTGCTATCTCCAACTGTGGGACTGATCCTTGGATATGTCACATCTTATCTCCAAACTCTTTCATATTCCATAAAACCTTCCTTCCTTATTCCCATTCTTTGCATATCCATATGAACTTATAGTTCATGCATTATCATGTATCACAGATGGCTGAATACCTAGAATCCTCTTTCCAAGAACTTTCCAATAACTTTCCAATGATTGACTCCTTGCTCAATTCAGAATCCTGAGCATAAAGTTATAATTGTTTTCACAATGGTGCTTTATGGAAGGAAATCTTTGTACAACTGTTTTTATTTCACAGAATTGAATTGGCTCTTGGATCCTTGCTGGATCCTCTCTTTAGGTTTACATACCTTCTTTACTTATTTCGATGCAAGTTTGTTCAATCATGGACCCCACGAGCTCTATCTCTAAGCCCTTCTCTGTTCTTAAAAAATATTTCTGGGCACTAGCCCTCTTTCTTTGGCTCCCAATCTCATGTGACCATAGGTTTTGACCAAGCACTAGTCTGATAGGAACTTATCTAGAGCTTCATGACTTTGGGGCTCCAGAACTTTGGGCTTTGGGGGTTCTTGCAACTACAAACCTCTAATTCCCCAGAGCACTGAATTTGGAGAACTCACGAAGAATGGTGGATCGACGGTCCACGACTTCCCATCATCCAATGGCTGAGATCTATTATGGAACTTTGGCTCCAGGAGTTTTCGAAGCACTTCTCTACAGGTCCACCAGAGTTTCGGACAGACAAAATCACAAACAAAAAATCAATGGACTGGGCCTTCTCGCTAACCAATGACCATGATCAACTCTGGGACTCTGGGCTTCGAGAGTTCCAGACTGTCCACACTCTCAAACCTTCCGGAGTACCAAGTCTCTGGACTGCTACATCTGTAGCCACATATCCTTTCCCGATCAATGGTCGAGATGGATTCCGACCTTTGGGCCTTCGGGAGTCCCCAACCTTAACTATCTATGCCTTGAATCCTCCGAAGTACCAAGTCTCCAGAATACGAGATATACTGCCGCGTGTCCCTCCTCGATTGACGATGAGGATTTACTCCGCTCTCTGGAGCTTCGGGAATCTTCAAAATTTAACAATTCTTGACCAAGTTCAGCTGCTTTGCACAATCCATCAGGGTCCCCACCAACCATACTCAAGGGAAGTGCCACGTGGCAGAATACTAGAAACGAACATGTGGCCCAATCAGGTGGGTGACACGTGTCATGTTCTAACTGGCATAATCAATATTCGAAGGGTACATAACTCACTGACACGTGGCATGCATCTCGTGTGTCCATGTCATCTCAAGTGACATAAGAAATTCATCTCACTTTGGGACTTTGGGAGTTCTGGGACTTCGAAACTACGAAACTTCGGAACTCTGGGACTTCGAAACTACGAAACTTCGGAACTCTGGGACTTCGAAAGATTTTACACTTTCACACCTTAAATATTTCGAATGCCAAACTCCCAAGATTCTTAACCTTCGGGGGCTCCACATAGTACAACTGTCATCAATTAAGGTGGTGACACATGGCAGGACTAGGGAAGTACACATAACCCAGGGTAATGTCATCATGCCACATCACTTCGGCTCTTCGGCTTCAGAACTTCGAGCATCCAGGCTTCGAAATATTTTCACATTAGCACACTCCAATTCTTCTGAACGACGGACTCCGAATAAGATGATCTTCTGACATGTGTCTCCTTTGATGGATGACCCAGATTAACTCTAGACTTTGAGACTTCGGGATATTTTCTCTCTATCACACTTTGTTTCTCCCGAATGCTGAACTCCTGAATGAGTCAATCTTCCGACACGTGCCTCCTTTGATGGACGGTCCGAATTAACTTTGGACTTTGGGAGTTTTTCGCTCTATCATACTTTGTTTCTGCCAAATGCCGAACTCCCGAATGATTCAATCTGCTGACACATGTCTCCTTTGATTGATGGTCTGAATTGTTAGAAAAACAGGACCGTGGAGCAATAAAATAAAACAAATGCGGAAACAAAACACATAATATACACAATACAAGAGAGACACAGATTTACGTGGTTCACCCAGTGTGGGCTACGTCCACCGGAGAACTTGCCAGGTCCTTCCTTTATTATTATCTAGCAAATGAAGGGATACAACCTACAACAAAACCCACTATAACTTCATCTTCTTTCTCTCACAGTCTCCTCTCTCAGAATACAATACTCGCCATCATCCATAGCCACAATACATTTCCCTCATAAAAGAGGGTTGCCTTCTAGGGAAAAAACCCCTAACATAATCTCTATTGTTAGATCTATGACCTTATAATGAACGGTCCAGATTTACAAGGAATTTTTTCCTTCGGGGGCTTCGCCCCCGAACCCCCGCTTGCCCCCATACCCCCCAGATGTGGGGATAGCCCCTTGGACCCCACAGAGGGGGTACCCCCCCTTTTCACTCCCCCATGTGGAAGAGTGTACATAATTTTGGAGTGTAAATACTTCATGGGGTATAAACACGGCTGGAAGTAAAAGACCTTTGAATCAGGAAGATAATCAGGCTCCACAACCAACAATCTCCCACTTGGAGACTGATCTCAACAACTCCACCACTGCTGTATATGTTGGACTCCGAACCTTCTTGGACCTGGAAAATTTCTCATCTTCATCTTCATTCTTGAAGACCAAATGAAACTGAGCAGGAACTCAGTTTCTCCCTGGTTACTCCCTTTGTTAACATGTCTGTAGGATTCTGGCTAGTGTGTATCTTTTCCAACTTCAAATGTCCATCTTCCAAGGTGGATCGTATGAAGTGGTACTTCAAATGTATATGCTTAGTCTTCGAATGGAAGACTGATTTCTTTGCAAGATGAATGGCAGTCTCACTATCAGAGTACAACCTTCTATTCTCTTGCTTCTGTCCCAATTCCTCCATAAACATCTATAACCAAATCATCTCTTTACTAGCCTCTATAGCAACAACATACTCTGCCTCTGTTGTTGAAAGTGCAACAACCTTTTGCAGTTTTGAAATCCAACTTACTATTGTTCTACCTATAGTAAACACATACCCTGTGGTACTCCTCCTGCTATCTTTATCACCTGCCATATCTGAATCAACATATCTTTGTAGAATAGTTTCTGAACCTCAAAAACATAATGTATGATTAGCAGTTCCTCTCAAGTATCTGAGAATCCACTTTACTACCTCCTAATGTTCTTTACTTGGATTGTTCATATATATTCTCACAACTCCCACGACATGTGCAATATTTTTCCTTGTGAAAACCATTGCATACATCAAGCTACCAACTACTAAAGAATATGGGACCCTAGACATGTATTCTATCTCCTCCTGTGTCTTGGGACACATTTCCTTAGTTAATTTGAAATGGATGGACAAAGGTGTACTAACTGGTTTTGCATTCTGCATTCTAAACCTCTCAAACACCTTCTTTGTGTACTCACCCTGAGACAATGTCAGTTTGCGATTTTTCCTGTCTCTTGTTATTCTCATACCAAGGATTTTCTTTGCAACACCCAAATACTTCATCGCAAATGAATTGGATAATTTCTTTTTGAGCACATTTATATCCTGCATATTAGACCCTGCAACAAGCATGCCATCTACATACAATAGAAATATAATAAAGCTTCCATTTTCTAGCTTTTTAAAATAAACACAGTGATCAGAATGACATCTACTATAACCCTGCTATGTCATAAACCTGTCAAACTTCAGATACCACTGCCTTCAAGCTTGCTTTAGGCCATATAAGCTCTTCTTCAACCTGCATACCAAATTCTGCTTCCCTTTGACCTCATACCCCTGTGGCTGCTGCATATAAATCTCTTCCTCCAAATCCCCATGGAGAAATGCTATTTTTACATCTAACTATTCAAGATGCAAATCTTCTACTGCCAGAAGACTTAAAATAGTTCTAATTGAAGTCATTTTAACAACAGGAGAAAATATTTCATCAAAATCTATACCTTTCTTTTGTGCCAACCCCTTTACAACAAGTCTAGCCTTGTACCTCTTTTCTCCTCCATCTTCTTCCTTCAACTTGTAAACCCATTTATTTTGCAATGCTCTTTCTCCTGCAGGCAACTGAACAAGGTCCCAAGTCTGGTTATTTTCCAAGGAATCCATTTCCTCTTTCATGCCTTGCTCCCACTTCTTTTTGGTGTCTACCTGCATTGCCTCTTCATAACATTATGGTTCACAAGAATCAGTCCACAATAAATAATACAATGAAGGAGAGTATCGTTCAATGGGTATACTTAACCTGGTAGATCTTCTAACAACACTTGCATGTGTTTAAGGTACTTGCTTCTCTTGTTGTTGTACATTTTGATTTTCAGGTTCCTTTGGAATTTATTTTTCAGTGATCTCATCAAGCACCGTGTATTCTTGTTTTTCTTCTTCCTGTTTCTTTCCCTGCAACTGATCTTTGTACATGACCTTCTCATTGGATATGACATCTCTACTCCTAATGATTTTGTTATTTTCATAATCCCATAAGTGATAGTAAAAATCATTAACATCGTATCCAATAAAGGTACACTTCTTGGATTTAGACTCAAGCTTTGTTCTATTTTCTTTATCAATATGGACAAATGCTTCACAACCAAAAGTTTTCAAAAAAGAATAGTTTACCTTTTTTCCTGTCCATTCCTCCTTTGGAATTATACCATCCAAAGAGCTTGAAGGTCCTCTGTTTATTAAGTAAACAACAATATCTACAACATATTCACAGAACTGTAAGGGCAAACTGGCATGCAATCTCATACTCCTTGCATGCTCCATGATTGTCATGTTCATCCTTTCTGCCACACCATTTTCTTGTGGTGTTCTTGGAACTGTCTTCTCTCTACGAATCCCATGGTATGAACAGTAATCATCAAACTCCTTGCTGCAATATTCACCTCCATTATCTGATCTGAGACACTTAAAACGTTTTCCTGTCTCATTCTCAACTAAAGCTTACCATTTCTTAAAAGTATCAAAAACATCATCTTTTTGTCGAATGCAATAAACCCATGTTTTTCTAGTTGCATCATCAATAAAAGTAATATAATAATGAGAGCCACCAAGAGATGATACCTGAGTTGGTCCCCATACATATGTATGCACAAGCTCTAACCTTTCACTCTTCTTTTCTTTTTCGACTTTGAGAAATCTGACTCTCTTTTGTTTTCCATAAACACAATTCTCACAGAAGTCCAAATCAATTTGTTTAAGATCTGGAAACACATTTATTTTGTGAAGTATCTGCATCCCCTTCTCACTCATGTGTCCAAGCCTATGATGCCACATTGTTGTATCCACTCCTGTAGAATCTAAAGAGATAGAAGAGTCAGTATTACCAGTACATAAATACAATGTACCTACCTTCTCTCCTTTCGCTATCACTAATGATCCTTTGATGACCTTCCAAATCTTATCTATAAATATGGATATACAACCTTCACTTTCCAAATGCCCTGTTGAAATTAGATTTTTACTTAAATCTGGAACATGTCTTACCTCTTTCAACAACCATTGGTTTCCATTGTGTTTCTTTATTTTTACCTTTCCCATTCCAACAATTTTGAATGGTGCATCATCACCCAAATGAGAATGTCCAAAATCACCTTAAACATAATCTAGAAAATGTTTCCTATGGGGTGTGGCATGAAATGAAGCCCCTGAATCTATAACCCAAGACTTAGAAATATTATCTACAGAAAGAATCAAAGCATCTTGTAACAAATCACCTGTTACATTTGCTTCCTGATTTCTCTCTTGCTATCCATCTCTTTGTTTCTTTGGAGCTCTGTAGTCTTTCTTCAGATGTTCTGTCTTCCCACAATTCCAACACTCTATCTTTCCAAGTTTGGATTTGGATCTTCCCTTCCTAGAATTCCCATGGTTCCTGAAACCCTTTCCTCTATCCTTTTGTCTTCCCCTGTTCTCCATGTTCAACGCATTTCCTGATGTCTCACCTGTGCTTTTCCGTCGCATTTCCTCACTAAGGATAACACCAACAACATCATCAAATTTTAAAGTATTTGTACCAGAGACAGATTTACTTACATCCATGACCAAGTCGTTCCATCTTTCTGGAAATGATCACAAGATTAGAAGAGCCCTGACCTTATCATCAAAGTCCACTTTTACATAACTTAGTTGATTAGTAACCGTATTAAAATCATTTAAATGATCTGCAACAGACCCACCTTACGACATCTTCATATTAAATAATCTCTTCATTAGAAATACCTTATTGGACGGCGAGGGTTTTTAATATAATTTGGCCAATGTGTCCATCAAACCCTTCGTTGTCTTTTCTTTGGAAATATTGAAAGGCACTGATGCTGCCAGGCTCAGCCGTATCGTTCCTAGAGCCTTTCTGTCAAGAATCTCCCATTCGTCGTCCTTCATAGCCGCCGACTTCTTTTCTATTCCGCCCAATGGTAGGAATAGATCCTTCTGATATAAATAGTCTTCCATCTACATCTTCCATAACTGGTAGTTTTGGCCATTAAATTTCTTGACCCTAAACTTTCCATGTTCCGACATTGCTCCCACTCGAACCAGGAACCCTACTTTTCTGCGAGTTACCTTTCGCTCTGATGCTAGTTGTTAGAAAAACAGGACCATGGACCAATAAAATAAAACAAATGCGGAAAAAAAACACAGAATATACACAATACAAGAGAGACACAAATTTATGTGGTTCACCCAGTGTGGGCTACGTCCACCAGAGAAATTGCCAGGTCCTTCCTTTATTATTATCCAGCAAATGAAGGGATACAACCTACAACAAAACCTGCTGTAACTTCCTCTTCTTTCTCTCACAGTATCCTCTCTTAGAATACAATACTCGTCATCATACATAGCCACAATACATTTCCCTCATAAAAGAGGGTTGCCTTCTAGGGAAAAAAACCCTAACATAATCCCTATCGTTAGATATGTGACCTTATAATGAATGGTGCAGATTTACAATGAAATTACAATATACATTTACAGGCAATTTTTCTTTCGGGGGCTTTGCCCCCATACCCCCCAGCCGAGGGGATAACCTCCATGGACCCCACAAAGAGGGTAGGCCCCCTTTGCACTCCCCCGCATGAAAGAGTGTGCATACTTCTAGGGTGTAAATATGCCATGGGGTATAAACACACATGAAAGTAAAAGACCTCTGAATCAGGAAGATAATCAGGCTCCACAACTAACAATCTCCCACTTGGAGACTGATCTCAACAAATCCACCGCTGCTATATATGATGAACTCCAAACCTTCTTGGACCTGGAAAATTTCTCATCTTCATCTTCATTCTTGAAGACTAACTGAAACTAACCAGGAATTCAGTTTCTCCCTGGTTACTCCCTTTGTTAACATGTCTCCAAGATTTTGGCTAGTGTGTATCTTTTTCAACTTCAAATGTCCATATTCCAAGGTGGATCGTATGAAGTGGTACCTCAACTATATATTCTTAGTATTCGAATGGAAGGTTGAGTTATTTTTAAGATGAATGACACTCTCACTGTCACAGTACAACCTACTATTCTATTGCTTTTGTCCCAATTCCTCTATAAAACTCTGTAACCAAATCCTCTCTTTACTAGCCTCTGTAGCAACAACATACTTTGCCTCTGTTGTTGAAAGTGAAACAACCTTTTGTAGTTTTGAAATCTAACTTACTATTGTTCCACCTATAGTAAACACATACCCTGTGGTACTCCTCCTGCTATCTTTATCACCTGCCATATTTGAATCAACAAATCCTTGTAGAACAATTTATGAACCTCCAAAACATAACACATGATTAGCAGTACCTCTCAAGTATATGAGAATCCACTTTATTGCCTCCCAATGTTCTTTACCTGGATTGTTCATATATATGCTCACAACTCCCACTGCATGTGCAATATCTGGTCTTGTGAAAACCATTGCATACATCAAGTTGCCAACTGCTGATGAATATGGGACCCTTGACATGTATTCTATCTCCTCCTGTGTCTTGGGACACATTTCCTTAGTTAATTTGAAATGGCTGGACAAAGGTGTACTAACTGGTTTTGCATTCTGCATTCTAAACCTCTCTAACACCTTCTTTGTGTACTCACCCTGTGACAATGTCAGTTTGCAATTTTTCATGTCTCTTGTTATTCTCATACCAAGGATTTTCTTTGCAGCACCCAAATCCTTCATCACAAATGAATTGGCTAATTTCTTCTTGAGCACATTTATATCCTTCATATTAGACCCTGCAACACGCATGTCATCTACATACAATAGAAAGATAATAAATCTTCTATTTTCTAGCTTTTTAAAATAAACACAGTGATCATAATGACATCTACTATAACCTTGTTCTGTCATAAACCTGCCAAATTTCAGATACCACTGCCTTCAAGCTTTCTTTAGGCCATATAAGCTCTTATTCAACCTACATACCAACTTCTCCTTCCCTTTGACCTCATACCGTTGTGGTTGCTGCATATAAATCTCTTCCTCCAAATCCCCATGGGGAAAGCTGTTTTTACATCTAACTCTTCAATATGCAAATCTTCTACTGCCAGAATACTTAAAATAGTTCTAATTGAAGTCATTTTAACAACAGGAGAAAATATTTCATCAAAATCTATACCTTTCTTTTGTGCAAACCCCTTTACAACAAGTCTAGCCTTGTACCTCTTTTCTCTTCCATCTTCTTCCTTCAAGTTGTAAGCCCATTTATTCTGCAATGCTCTTTTTCTTGCAGGCAACTGAACCAAGTGTTAAGTCTGGTTATTTTCCAAGGAATCCATTTCCTCTTTCATTCCTTGCTCCCACTTCTTTTTGGTGTCTACCTGCATTGCCTCTTCATAACATTCTGGTTCACAAGAATCAATCAACAATAAATAATACAATGAAGGAGAGTATCATTCAAGGGGTATACTTAACCTGGTAGATCTTCTAACAACACTTGCTGGTGTTTGAGGTACCTTCTTCTCCTGTTGTTGTACATTTTGATTTTCAAGTTCCTTTGGAATTTATTTTTTAGTGATCTCATCAAGCACCGTGTATTCTTGTTT
>ML781476.1:618529-668374 GCA_009831015.1 Picea engelmannii | reverse complement strand
TCTTAAAAGTATCAAAAACATCAGATTTTTGTCGAATGCAATAAACCCAAGTTTTTCTAGTTGCATCATCAATAAAAGTAATATAATAATGAGAGTGTTACACATCGAAGTTACTTACTTTGATAGTGTCGCAAGTGTCATCATTACAAAGGTCGCAAGTGTCAAGGAAAGGATACTGCCATGATGCCTATGTTGTACCTATAATGACATGAGAAGGACACTTGAAACATCTCAAACATTTGATTTGGATGAGGAGAAATGAGTCAACAGTCTTGTGAACCTTTTTCCATCTGAAAGCACCCAAAAAACTGAGTTTTTGGAGGAGAGCGCTCCCTTATAACTATCTCAGGAGTGTTGGCACCCCCCCATAAGCCATTAGGGAGCATTATAGCGCTGCATCAACCATTTTGCAAGAGCCCTCCTATCCTCAGGAGTGCTGGTGCTCCCCTATACACTACTATGGAGGATTATAGCGCTCTGAGTGCCTTTTTGAGGGAGCGTAACCTATTTTAGGCAGCAATTGATTTGTTGAGAAGAATGGGGGAAGGATCTTTTCATTCTTAGAAGGCAGTTGGGGTCAAATTCTCAATCAAGACATGATCTTAGGGAAGATCTCTAACTGGAGGAGGAAAATCCTCAACTCACCCCAAGGATATCTCAAGTTGTTGAGCCTCTCCAAGGCTATATAAGCAAGCTTTCTCATGGTGAAAGGGGACTGGAAAAAGGAAAATGACACCAAACTTATGATATTATAAGTGGTGCTGGAACATAGATGATTTGGAAGCAAGAGACCTATGATCTCATAGAGAGCAATCGATGAAGCTATCATCATTCAGATAGTGGATCTTTTGAGCAAGGGGTAGACAAGGAGGACTTGACAAAACTGTTGCAATCCATCTACGACTGTAAGCAATGTTTGTCCTCATTAATATAATTTGCTTGGCCTATTTATTTCTAATTCGTGTTCAATCTCACATGAATTAGTCTCTTTAGTAGATAGACCTATTTCAGACTAATCTTGATAGAGTAGGAAGTGGTCGTACTTTGTTTGTCTACAGGTCTTATCGAAGAGCGAAAGATTGGAGCTCAACTCGGAGCATGTAGGGACAAACACCAGTAAAAGGTACTTCTTTTCTCCTTCCTCCTCACACACTAGTCCACCTAGATTTAAAAGGAAGTCAGTGACCATGATAAGCACTTTCTGTCTTAGAGTTAAGAGTCTAGCTCTTTGAGGAGATCTACCTGTCTGCAGGGAGATTTTCCTTCAATAGAAATTGGAGACTCTGGTGGGGAATCAAATCAAAAATTTTGGTTTTGATTTTTCCTCATAGACCTTATCTTACCCTTTGTTGTTTTCTTAGACCTTGTTCACCGCTTCATATCTGATTGCACTTGCTGATTGACTCTTTACCCCATCACATTTAGCTTGACTGTCAAAATTTGATTGAAAATTTGTTTTTTTTGACATTTTTATGAGTTTTTTGAGCCTAACGCCCCTATGCCCATGTTAGCAGAGAGATAGAACTCCCTGTAAGTGTTAGATAGAGTGTAATAACGCCCTGGTGTCCCTTACACCAGAGCGCCAACCCCTTTTTGCACAAAATCTCTTCAAAAATTGCATTTTTTGGAGGTCCAGACCCTATTTCTTCACTTGCTAAGCTTCTTTGTGATTCAATGATTCTTCCTTTGACCTTTGACATGCTTCCTCCTGAGAAGTAAACACCTTGTTGTTCATATTTTATTCCCTTCTTCATTATTTTTGAGGTTTTTGCTGTTGAGAGCTTGAAATCGATCCATTGCTTTTTTCCTCTCCTATCTGACTAAGTGGGAACTCCAGTGAAGGACATATGAAGTCTGTGACTCTTATCACTTGGTTTTTTGAAGGTCATTGTTCTTTGACCACCTCATTTTTGTGTGAATTGTTTGATTTTGCTTTGTTATTTTTTGTTTTCTGTTTGCTTCTTGTTTCAATCATAGTAAGAGGGTGTGTATTGTGTGTGCGAAATCTGATCATGCTTGTCTAAATCTCCTTGATCTAAAAAGGTAGTTGATAGGAGAAGTTTTTACATTGAATTAGTCATCATTCACATACACACGAAAAAGATACATTTTAGTGCTTGATTTGCATATTAGAAGGCGTTTTTGAAAATGTTTTAGCATTGCATTGGATTCGATTGAGAACCGATTGATTGAAGACGTTTCATATTAGTGTTTGAAAGTGAAAACGACTCCTTCTCTTTCCCTTAAATAGGTATTTATTGAAAAGAAATGATTTCTTATCATATTCTATGCATCTTTTTGGGCATTGAGTCATCATTCCATTAGTTTCACTTCCGTGCACCCTTTGAGTAAAGAACAACTCTAAAACGAATGCTAATTAAAAACTATCTAGAGCATTTTTGTTTTTAGGATCTTCCACCAACAGTAGACTAGGGTTAGAACTTTGGATTAGGCTGTGAGTACAACTCTCCAAAGTTTTCAAAACAAACATTAGCTTCTTGAGTTATGGAGAGTCAAATCCAATTGTCGTATTATTTTTCTGGGATCCCCCTCTCACACAGAGGTTATGCACGAGGTCGCATTCGGGCGAATTACGAAGATTATCCCTCCGTGGTTCAACTGTTTGTAGTGGTTGGATCGTATATTGGGGGTCACTGGAAGGTATACCCATGATTATGTGTGGGAGCCTTTCAGGTTGATTTCGGACTTGTTATCCTGCCCATATGTTTCAGATCGGAACGTCGACTGTACCCGCTCAGGGACTCACTGCGAATTGGTATCTTTAGTTGCCATAATCTTTAGGTACTTACACAAGGTGACGGTGAAGGGAAGTCTCACTGTACCTGGAACAGACATTGGTCAAACTCACTCGGGCTCCTTGGAGGGTAAATCCACAATTACTGTGTGGAAGCTTACACCAAGGCATAAGTCCATTAAGTAGGTCGCCATTGTAACCGTTCCACCATATCCCAGCCCCTTCTCGACTTGATCGCACAACGTTGGATTTCATCACCAAATAGTACGGTCATCGAGAGAAGTTTTGTCTGCTTGGTTGATTCCTATATTTCATTAGTGCATGCTGTTTCTTTTTGTTAGTTGGCCTTAGATTTTCAGTGTGTTCTGTCATTCTCCACAATTGAGCCTGTAGATGATAGAGGTCTTCGCCGATCACGTAGGATGCAAGGGCTGCCTCTAGAAGGCTATCAACCCTTACCTCCTAACCCCCTAGAAGACAACTACCATAAAGAGGTAGAAAATCAATCTGACGCTGGAAGCGCTATTGATCCTCTGTTAGATAACTTAGAAAATGATTTGGTCACGGCTGAAAATCCCATCACACCTGTGTTGGTAACTCCTCTTGAACCACTTTTGGTTCGTTTAGACTCCCTTGGGAACGTCATAGACGAAGAAGTCCCACAATTACCGGAGAGGATCTTTACTGAAACATATATGGGATCCACAGAACTGATCTTTGGTGAGGAGTATAGGACTCTTGTTCATCCTAGAATAGCAGTAGCAACCAATCCCACACCTTCTTGTTCAGTATGGAGGACTTCATCGGGACGCGATCTCTATGAACATTTCAAATCTATTCGACAACACTTTCATCCCCATGACCCTCCTAGTGAAACATGACCATCCAGTCAAACCATGAATCACCTAGTCAATCAGGTTATTCACCCTACCACTACACTAGCACAAGTCCATCCTAATGATGGACTCATCACCTCTACTCATCCCCAATGCACTTCGATCTCTACCCCTATTTCTACAAGTTTTTACTCTACAGCTCCGCATGTTCCACACGATCCTGCTGGGACATCTTCTCACCCGAGAACACAGACCCCTATCATCCAAACACAACCAACTGGAGGGAAACCACCATCCAAAATACCTTTCCCTCCTGGAGGACTACCTTTCCATGGCGGGCCTACCCCTCCCGGGGGGCAGCCCCCTGTTCAGGTTCCTCTTGGAGGGAAACCTCTGTTTTCCAGTCAAACCCCGGTCATAATTCCACCGCTGGCAGGGGGGAAACCCTCGTTTGTTGGAAACCCTTCACAATCCCGGGGAGTATCTTCAGGAGGCACTTTTACCCAACCCCATGTTGGGGGGAACTTGTATAATAACCCACTAGAAGGAGTATCCAATCTTGTCCCTCTCGGAACATCTTACGGGCAATCTTATCCGGGCGACATCCCGAACAACACCTGGAGTTCTCTGGGACCATAGTATTATCCTCCTCCTGGGCCTCATGTGTATCTACCTCCCCTTACCATTCTCAAGTCCAAAATGTTTATCCTCCTCATGGGAAAATAAATCACCCGGCCTATAATGTTCAGAACCCACCAGGTTATGCCCATGTTTCTCATGCACCATCGAATCCTTCTTATCCTGGCCAACAACAACCATATGTAGGAGGACCTACTGGTTACAAATATCCACCTAACCTATTCTATGGTCCTATTGGTGTTCCTATGCCGTACCAGTATCATTCGCACATTAACCAACAACTACCTTTCCTTGCGACTCTGGATCTCCCAGACTTGTCTCGGTTAACTAATGATCCTATCTCTCATTCACCAGTTTGGCCAGTTATTCCAGCTAAACTTCCTTCTGATATTCCGAAATTTGACGGAAACCTTGGCGAATATCCGAACAACCATGTGATGACTTTCCATTTGTGGTGTTCATCAAACTCCCTCATGGATGATAATATACATTTGCGTCTTTTCCAGCGAAAACTTACCGGTTCAACAACAAAGTGGTATATTGAACTACCACATGCTTCTTTTCATGATTTTAATTCCCTTGCCATGTCTTTCCTCACGCATTTTCAACTGCCTATTCGCTACGAGACAGGTACTGAACTCTTGACCTCCCTTCGTCAAACTAACTCTGTGCACATCTCTGACCATATTCATGAGTGGAGGCGACGATGAAGGATGATCAAGGCAGTCATTCCTGACATGCTCTTGGCAAAATGGTTTACTAAATCACTGCTACCCCCGACTGCTCGTGATGTCACTATGGGTGGTGTGGTCACAGAGGAACAAGCCATTTCTCGGGCTCAATACTTGTATTTGGTTTATTCCCAGTCTGGTACTTTGTATGATTTGCTTCTGAATGCTGCTCGTGCTAATACCGATCCTTCTAAGCCATCATCCTCATCTCATGCGGATGGTGTTATCGGTTCCATCAAAACTCAATCTTTTTCCAAATCGACTACACCCTCCTCTACCTCCCCCCAAAATCAGATCTCTGAGGTGAATGTAGTTCAATATGCCCCTTCACAACAATCCAGAGGTAAGAAGAAGACAAAGAATAAATCAAACAATAATAATGAACAACCCAAAAATCAAACACCTGCTACCGAAAAGAAACCACAACGAAAATTTAAATTCCCATGTATCATTTGTGGTGACGATCACTACACTCGAGATTGTCCGCTTCGCAATGAAGTGGCCAAAATTTTCCAAGGGAAGTCACAACCCACTGTGCTTACTCAGCCTTTTCCACAGCAGAAATCCATGGTTTCTCAAACCCCCTCTCCTGGGGGCAGTTCTAGTGAACCTAATGATGAGGCCTCGTTGAGTGCACATATTTATATGTTTAATGGGATTAATTTGACCACTCGCTCTAAGGCCTACGACACACCAGGTAACCCTGACAAAGGAAAAGACACTAACGGTGCTGACACTTTATCAGATCCATCATCATCCTTCGTTAGTCTTCCATCGGTTAATCCTCCGTTTGGACCACTTCAGATTGAAAAACCCACGTTCGACTCTATCTTACGCCCTCCTAAGAGCACTATCCGCAAAGCTACCTTTAATCCTAGTTCATGTGCTACCCAAAACTACAACATTGTTGAAGATTTGGCTCAAGCACCATGTGCTATGTCTACGTTAGAATTTCTACAACACTACCCCAGTCAACGTAGAACGATATTGACTGCTCTTGGCAGTGTTGATCCTGAGTCATCCAATCAGATCATGTTTAACCTGCATAATTATGCATCTCGACTCTCCCACCAACTTGCTTTCCAAGTTGATGTTGTTGTTCACAATCAACAAATCCATCGAACTATTCTGGATGAGGGAGCCTCGACTTGTGTCATGTCTTTAGCATGTTGGAAAGGTTTAAAATCACCAGCACTCAACAACTCCCCAACAATGTTACGCGCCTTCGATGGGTGAAGTTTTCATCCCCATGGGTTTTAACAGTCCCTACCCATCCAATTGGGTGGAAAAAATGTTACCGTTGATGTCGAGGTGGTAGAAGCTCCCCTCAATTACAACTTGTTACTTGGAATAAGTTGGTTTTATGCTATGACTGTCGTTGCCTCGTCGGTCTTTCGATGTGTACAATTTCCTCACCAGGGAAAAATTGTCACTATTGATCAGTTGGATTTTTGCACGACCGATGCTCGAGCTCCTGCTATCGACAATATTCCTTTCTTGGGAGACCACAAGATCACGTATGAAAGCGTTGGTGTTGTCTTACTGAAATATTCTAGCCTCATGGGTACCTTCCCTACACCACTTCCACCGACTACACATCATGTTGCCACCGTTGATATGATTTCGACCGCGGCTTATCAATCTTTGGAATCATCTGACCCTCGGATTGCACCTTGTCCATTGGAATTCGATGCACTAAGTGACACCATGCCACTTAGTCCAGCCAAAACATCATATGTTTCTATCCCATCCGCTTCTCCCTCATCGGCACTTGACGGTTCCTTAATGCAATCACGGTTGCGTTCCTTGTCGTCTGCGATCGACTACATTTCCCCAACTTTTCCTTCGGATGAATCTATTCCGGAAATGTTTCTCATTGACAAGTTACCTCGGGATAATCACTGTCACCGATTGTCTTTTCTTCCTCCTCGTGAAGAAATTTAGGAAGATATACACTCTATCTCCCCTCCTGGTGTTGATTTTTCATCATCTCCCATGATTTCAACTTCTGACGATTTGGATCTGGTAGTTGACATGGTGATCTCTTCGGTAGGATTATTGGAGCTTGATATCCTTCCTCCTATCGTGGCCCTCAACATGTGTCCCTTCTCGAGTGCTTATCTTCCATCCAACAAAGATCTCCTGGTGGCCATGACCATGTTTCATCCATTGACATGGTACCCTTCTAGAGCATCATCCTCATGGAAGCCATGATCCAGATGAAATCACGAGCATAGTTTCTCTTCTCTGTGGAAAGCTCGTTAAAAAATGAAATAGAGGCCCTGAGCATAGTTGTTTTACTATGTCAAGCTCGTTAAAAAATGAAACAGTCACCTCTCTTGAACCTTATTTTCATCCACCCTTCTCCTTTTTCTCATCTACTAGAAAAATTGGTGACGACCTTAGAGCCGATGAATGAATTGAAGCTTGGAGGGCATGTCTCCAGCCTTTGATGATATTTCTGGAGTTAAGCCACTAGATTTCAAGCTGGGGGCATACCGAGCTTAGTCTTTGTTCTTTCTTGTGCTCTTAAATACATGAGAATGCATCTGGGTAGACTTTTATCTCTTTTTTGGACCTGTATGGATACATGAAAAAGGAACCCCTTGGAGTCTCCTTTAAGCTCTTTTCAGAATCTCTAAACATGAAAAGATTGCTGAGTGATCTTGCTTCCTTTTCCACTCTTTAAACGGTTTGAAAGGGCATCTTTCAAGTGATAATCTATCTCTTTTTCAGCCTTGCGAGACTAACATTACGAAAAAGGACAACATTGGAGTCATCTTTAAGTTCTTTTCAGACTCTCTAAAGATGAAAATATTGCCGAGCACCTTGTTCTCTTCATGCTCGTTAAAGTATTTGAAGAAAACATCTGTTGAGCGATAGTTTATCTATTTTTCGGTCTCGTCAGACTACTTTACAAAAAAGGAACTGAGAGAGTTCTCTTTTAAGTGTTTTTCCAGGCTCTATAATCATGAAAAACCTTCGAGTTTTTTGTCTTTGGACTCGCTAAAACAAACATCGACAGGCCCATACGTGACCGAACCCTTACTTCTTCCAGTTCTTTAAACAAAGGAAGAGGAACTTACCAAAGGTGAGTTTTATCGAGCATGTGTTATCCTCCTCGAGCTCGTTAAATTAAAAAGAGGTACTCGTCTATCTGGATGGGGGAAAATTTGAAGGAAGCAAGCCAAGCAGTTTCTTTTTGAGGACATCACCAAGTAACTCTTAGAGTCGCCATTAAACATGGCACTTTGTCTTTGCACGCATTATAATCCGCTGAACCTCTGCACTGGGCCAATCCTTTGAGTTTCTTTCACTCCTTTGGGTCACCTGACGTAAGTCACAGCATCCACTGCATCGTCAAGTTTTGGTCCATGTCATGTTTCTGCTGTTGTGCCTTAGTGTTCAAGGGAAGTATCTGCCTCGTGAGTCAGCCATCACAAATATCTTGTCTCAATACCCGTGTCAGTCCATGTTCATGTGATCTACCAATTACACCTCTGTGTCCATTTCGTGTCGTTGATGGGGGATACATCAAGGCCCTCCTTCAACGAGTCTATTCCTGTCGACTTCAACACATTATCTAGGAATTAGACTTAGAAACCAATTAGTACTTTGGGACCTGCATGCCTCAATGGAAGGCCTCCTCATGTCCGACAACGGGTTTACATCATTGACCTATGATCGGATGATTCCATGGATGTTCAACTCCAGCTCATCCATTCACATTCGTTGGAATGTACTAGGGTACCTTGGGAATCATTGACATTAATGGTGATCTCCCTCGCGCTTGTTAACGGTTTACATCATTGACCGATAATCAAGTGGTTTCTGCCATGTTCGACATCAGGACATCTATTCACATGGTTAGATTTGTACTACAATAGGATCGATAAGAAGAACCTGGGTTGAGTGATCACTTTGATATGTACTTTTCCCAGGTTGCGATGGAGTTTCTTTTGAACAATGACACATATACTGTTACATAGATCCACTTTGTATTGGTCGTGGCTATGTCTTGTCATCTCGTAGATCCACTGTGTATTCTTCATGGCTACGATCAGTTCAGGTCATGGGAGTATAAATCCACATTGTATTTTCAGTGGCTATACCTTTTTATTAATACAATTATGGATCTGCAGTGTATTTTATGGCGGCCATATCTTGCAAGTCTTGATCACCCAAGCATAGGTATGCATGCCTTGGGTTTGAAACATGCCATAATAATTGTTGGATGTTTGTGTGCAACTTCTGTCAGGTTCTCTGCGTCTATAAACTTGCTTGAAAGTCTGCAAATCATTTTAGTTATCAGTTCCTGTCTTCTAACTTCATACTTTGGGGGGCAATCTGTTACACATCGAAATTACTCACTTTGATAGTGTCGCAAGTGTCGTCATTACAAAGGTCGCAAGTGTCACATTTTTCTTATAAGTGTCGCAAGTGTCAAGGAAAGCATACTGCCATGATGCCTATGTCATACCTATAATGACATGAGAAGGACACTTGAAACATCTCAAACATTTTCTTTGGAAGAGGAGAAATGAGTCAACAGGCTTGTGAACCTTTTGCCATCTGAAAGCACCCAAAAAACTGAGTTTTTGGAGGGGAGCGCTCCCTTATAACTATCTCAGGAGTGATGGCGCCCCCCATAAGCCATCATGGAGTGTTATAGCACTGCATCAGCCCTTTTTCAGGAGCTCTCCTATCCTCAGGAGTGCTATCACTCCCCTATACACTACTAGGGAGCGTTATAGCGCTCTGAGTGCCTTTTTGAGGGAGCACTACCTATTTTAGATAACAGTTGATTTGTTGAGAAGAATGGGGGAAGGATCTTTTCATTCTTAGAAGGCAGTTGGGTTCGAATTCTCAATCAAGCCATGATATTAGGGAATATCTCTAATTGGAGGAGGAAAATCCTCAACTCACCCCAAGGATATCTCAAGTTGTTGAGCCTCTCCAAGGCTATATAACCAAGATTTCTCATGGTGAAAGGGGACTGGAAAAAGGAGAATGACACCAAACTTATGATCTTATAAGTGGTGCTAGAACAAAGATGATTTGGAAGCAAGAGACCTATGATCTCATAGGGATCAATCGATGAAGCTATCATCATTCGGATCATGGATATTTTGAGCAAGGGGTAGACAAGGAGGACTTGACGAAACTGCTGCAATCCATCTATGGCTGTAAGCAATGTTTTGTCCTCATTAATATAATTTGCTTGGCCTGTTTCTTTCTAATTCGTGTTCAATCTCACATGAATTTGTATATTTAGTAGATAGACCTATTTCAGACTAATCTTGATAGAGTAGGAAGTGGTCGTACTTTTTTTGTCTACAGGGCTTATCGAAGAGCGAAAGATTGGAGCTCAACTCAGAGCGTGCAGGGACAAACACCGATAAAAGGTACTTCTTTTCTCCTTCCTCCTCACACACTAGTCCACCTAGATCTAAAAGGAAGTCAGTGACCATGATAAGCACTTTATGTCTTAGAGTTAAGAGTCTATCTCTTTGAGGAGATCTACCTGTCCGTAGGGAGATTTTCCTTCAACAGAGAGCCACCAAGATATGATACCTGAGATGGTCCCCATACATATGTATGCACAAGCTCTAACCTTTCACTCTTCTTTTCTTTTCCGACTCTGAGAAATTTGACTCTCTTTTGTTTTCCATAAACACAATTCTCACAGAAGTCCAAGTCAATTTGTTTAAGATCTGGCAACACATTTCTTTTGTGAAGTATCTGCATCCCCTTCTCACTCATGTGTCCAAGCCTATGATGCCACAGTGATGTATCCACTCCTGTAGAAGCTAAAGAGATAGAAGAGTCAATATTACCAGTACATAAATACAATGTACCTACCCTCTTTCCTTTCGCTATCACCAATGATCCTTTGATGACCTGCCACGTATTATCTGTAAATATGGATATACAACCTTCACTTGCCAACTGCCCTATTGAAATTAGATTTTTCCTTAAATCTGGAACATGTCTTACCTCTTTCAAGAAATATTGGTTTCCATTGCGTTTCTTTATTTTTACCTTTCCCATTCCAACAATTTTGCATGGTGCATCGTCACCCAAATGAGCCTGTCCAAAATCACCTTGAACATAATCTAGAAAATGTTTCCTATGGGGTGTGGCATGAAATTAATCCCCTGAATCTACTACCCAAGACTCAGATATATTTTCTATAGAAAGAATCAAAGCATCTTGTAACACATCACCTGTTACATTTGCTTCCCGATTTCTCTCCTGTTGTCCATCTCTTTGTTTCTTTGGAGCTCTTCAGATGTCCTTTCTTCCCACAATTCCAACACTCTATCTTTCCAAATCTGGATTTGGACCTGCCTGATCCAGATTATTTTCAGCACGAAATGAGATCGGAGATATAATAAGGAAATGCACAGAGATATTGCAGATATTCAATAATATAACATAAATGTATCAAATATGCAACCATAAACACATATATACAGTAATACACGATTTCTATTAATGAAAGAAATGTACAGAGACTGTAAAATACAGAGTGAAAGACTCGCTAGAATGGTGGCAGCTTATCTCTAAGAAGAGATGTGACGGCTACTCGCATTCGCAAGAAGATGACTAAAATGAGGCTCTGAAGGCCTTTTTACAATAAACGGGAATGCCAAAAGTCCTAGACATCCAAAAACCTAATCCTAGGAGATGAAGGGCCAAAAGTCATGTGGGCCCCGTTTGGGTAAGTGAGTACATCAACTTCTCGGGGTCGTAACTTTTGCATACGCGTGTGATAGCTCGTTGGAAAGGTATCATCGAGGAGATTCATTTTGGGGGATAAATTATTCCTTCGACTATCATTGAGAACCTCTATCTCGAAAAACCTTCATTTAGGCCCTCAAAATGGCCCCGGAAGTTAAAACCTGCTAAAAATAGTAAATTGCCAGAAAACAGTTTTGAGCCAGTCGGAAAAGGTGGGTGGCCACTGATATCCACCTGGATCAATCCTCCCTCCTTAGGAAGCAATGGTCTCCATTGCGTTGCGTTCCCGGGGGAGAGGGAAAAGTGTTTGTTGGATCTGCATCTGGGTGAGCTGCTTGTATTGCTGGAGACGTCACGCTGCTTGGTTTGTGGAAGTCTGTCATGAACCTGTTGAAGTTGAGGCTGTTCAACAAGTTGAGATACATGAGAGGAAGGTGTGCAAAAGAAATTTTTGTGCTTTGTTGCAACCTTGTCGACCTGCTTCTATTGGATAGAAGGTGCAGGGGGCGAAACCGTAGTGGTTGCAATGTCCTTCTATTCCCATTTCGAATAGATTGTGAAGAAGATGAATTTTGCAGTATGAGATACTACCTTGCGACACTTTTTAGGTGGAACAATAGTTGGAACTACCTCTGGTATTCTGTAGAGATGACCCCCCAAAGTAACAATGACACTACGGGGTCGAGACTCATAAACAACATGGCGCCTCCACATATATGGTTAGCCCAAGAGAACATCACAGACATCCAGTGGGGCAACATCACATAATACCTCGTCCTTGAAGGGCTGGATGTCGTATGACAATCGACATTGCTGGTTGACACAAAGATCTCGTCCTTGGCGAAGCCACCCGATGTTGTATGGTTGCGGGTGTGGTGTTGTCGACAATCCCAACTGTTTGACGATCACTGCTGAGATGAGGCTCTTATGGCTTCTGCTATCAACAATAAAATGCAGCGGGGTCCCCTTCAACCACATCTGTGAATGAAAAAGGTGCTCCCCCTCTTCAGGATATATTGGTTCTTCTGGTTGAATTGCTGTGGTCGCAACAATAGCAGTAGGGTCTGCATCGATGATCTGTCTTTTACCATTATTTTCAAAATCAGATTCTGAATCAAGGTTTGGCTCCTTGTCTTTGATCTCGGCCACCAATGACTGTTTTGAGCGACATTCATCGGTGTTGTGCCAAGGGATTTTGTGGAACGCGCACCATTTTCCAGTGTCCTTCTTTGTCTTCCCATGACCCTTCTTTTCCTGTGTCTTGGACTGGTTTTCGGGAGACTGTTTGTTCGGGTTGTCTTTGTCATACTTTGGTTGTTGCGGATTTGCAGACCCGAATTCCCATTTGTTCTGGTGCTTAAATTTATGTTCAATTTTAATAGCATATCGATAAGCAGCACCGAGTGATGAGATGTCCAGAAAATCCTTTTCAGTTTGGATGTATCTATGTAGAGCCCCACGGTATTTCAGAACCAAATGTCGCTCGGAGTCTTTGATACCCAGCTTGGTGCACAAGGTATGGAAGGTATTGGTGAACTCTGGAA
Source organism: Picea engelmannii (assembly GCA_009831015.1). Taxonomy (NCBI): domain Eukaryota; kingdom Viridiplantae; phylum Streptophyta; class Pinopsida; order Pinales; family Pinaceae; genus Picea; species Picea engelmannii. Next base: position 655,125 of record ML781476.1, on the reverse strand, counting down.
CTGCTTGGCCCCTCTCTTGCCGTAGTGTGGTCCATCTCATGTACTGGTCCTCATAGTTTCCAACAGGGTAAAACTGTTCCTTTACCGCATCCACAAAAAAATACCAAGTGGGATTGGCCCCATATATTCCAGATTCCTCTGTGGAACTTTGCTCCCAGTAAGTTTCCCACCAATGTTTGACATGAGGGAGAGATTTAAGGAGTGTGAAGGTGATCTTTTCTTTGTCAGAAAAATTGTGAACAGAGAAATAACCTTCTAGCAGAGTTAACCATTTTTCTAGGGCTTCTGCATCTATCTGTCCTTCAAATACAGGAATATCAAAATTAACTTGTACCTTGAAAGGTGAGGTGCCTTCAAAGTGGTCGTTTGATGAATATGCGCCTGATGCTATCGGTAGGCGTTTAAGGATGTGGGAAAAATTCTCCATCATTTCGTCCCTCTGTCGCGTGAGAGCTTGCTCAAGCAACAAATTGATAGGATCGTCTGCTTCGTCATTTTTCTTTTCTTTCGCCATTGAGGGTTTCTTGGGTGTGTGAGAGCGATTGTCTTCAAGAGAGACAAGCTCGAGACCCAACTTTCTATACTCATACCTCGTCGGGGACATGCAGTGAAAAAATGATCAAGAGCAGCCTGCTCTGATACCACTGATCCAGATTATTTTCAGCACGAAATGAGATCGGAGATATAATAAGGAAATGCACAGAGATATCGCAGATATTCAATAATATAACATAAATGTATCAGATATGCAACCATAAACACAGATATACAATAATACATGATTTATATTAATGAAATAAATGTACAGAGACTGTAAAATACAGAGTGAAAGACTCGCTAGAATGGTGGTAGCTTATCTCTGAGAAGAGATGTGACAGCTACTCGCATTCGCAAGAAGATGATTACAATGAGGCTCTGAAGGCCTTTCTACAATAAACATGAATGCCAAAAGTCCTAGACATCCAAAAACCTAACCCTAGGAGATGAAGCGCCAAAAGTCATGTGGGCCCCGTTTGGGTAAGTGAGTACATCAACTTCTCGGGGTCGTAACTTTTGCATACGATCTCCGTTTTAGGCGTGTAATAGCTTGTTGGAAAGGTATCGTCGAGGAGATTAATTTTGGGGGCTCAATAATGCCTTTGAATATCATTGAGAACCTCCATCTTGAAAAACCTTCATTTAGGCCCTCAAAATGGCCTCGGAAGTTAAAACCTGCTAAAAATAGTAAATTACCAAAATTGCCAGAAAACAGTTTTGAGCTAGTCGAAAAAGGTGGGTGGCCACCGATATCCACCTGGATCACTTCCCTTCCTAGAATTCCCACAGTTCCTGAAACCCTTTCCTCTATCCTTTTGTCTTCCCCTGTTCTCCATGTTCAACGCATTTCCTGATGTCTCACCTGTGCTTTTCCGTCGCATTTCCTCACTAAGGATAACTCCAACAACATCATCAAATTTTAAAGTATTTGAACCAGAGACAAAGTTACTTATAGCCATGACCAAGCCATTCCAACTTTCTGGCAATGAGCACAAGATTAGAAGAGCCCTGACCTCATCATCAAAGTCCACTTTTATAGAACTTAGTTGATTAGTAACCGTATTAAAATCATTTAAATGATCCGCAATAGACCCACCTTCTGACATATTCATATTAACTAATCTCTTCATTAGAAATACCTTATTGGATGTCGAGGGTTTTTCATATAATTTGGCCAATGCATCGATCAAACCCTTCATTGTCTTTTCTTTGGAAATATTGAAAGCCACCGACGCTGCCAGGCTCAGCCGTATCGTTCCTAGAACCTTTCTATCAAGAATCTCCCATTCTTCATCCTTTGTAGCCGCCGGCTTCTTTTCTATTCCACCCAATGGTAGGAATAGATCCTTCTGATATAAATAGTCTTCCATCTGTATCTTCCATAACTGGTAGTTTTGGCCATGAAATTTCTCGACCCTAAACTTTCCATGTTCCGACATTGCTCCCACTCAAACCAGAAACCCTCTTTTCCTGTGAGTTACCTTTCGCTCTGATACCAATTGTTAGAAAAGCAGGACCACAGAGCAATAAAATAAAATAAATGCGGAAACGAAACACAAAAGATACACAATACAAGAGAGACACAGATTTACGTGGTTCACCCATTATGGGCTACGTCCACTAGAGAAATTGTCGGGTCCTTCCTTTATTATTATCCAGCAAATGAAGGGATACAACCTACATCAAAACCCGCTGTAACTTCCTCTTCTTTCTCTCACAGTCTCCTCTCTCAGAATAAAACACTCGCCATCATCCATAGCCGTAATACATTTCCCTCATAAAAGAGGGTTGCCTTCTAGGCAAAAAAACCCTAACATAATCTCTATCGTTAGATCTGCGACCTTATAATGAACAATCCAGATTTACAATGAAATTACAATATATATTTACAAGGCAATTTTTCCTTCGGGGGACGCTGCCCCCCTAGACCCTGCAGAGGGGGTACCCCCCATCTGCGCTCCCCTACATGGAAGAGTGTACATACTTTTGGGGTGTAAAGACTTCATGGGGTATAAACACGACTGAAAGTAAGAGACCTATGAATCAGGAAGATAATCAGTCTCCAAAACCAACACGAATTAACTCCGGACTTCGGGAATTCAGGATTTGTTCTCTCTATCACACTTTGTTTCTCCCGAATGCCAAACTCCTGAATGATTCAATCGGCCGAAATGTGTCTCCTTTGATGGATGGTCCATATTAACTCCAAACTTAGGGAGTTTTTATCTCTATAACACTTTGTTTTTCCCGAACGAGTCAATTTGTCGACACATGTCTCCTTTGATGGACGGTCTGGATTAACTTCGGACTTCAGGAGTTTTTTTCTCTATCACACTCCATTTCTCCCGAAGTGTTGAATTTACGAACTGTCATGAGATCTACCACTCACCATAAATTGTGCTCAAATATGATGACTTAAATTTTCTCTTCACCGCAATGCCTTACCTCTTTCTCTTGGCCCAATCTAACGACTCTGATTTGTCTTTGACCAATCCAATGGTCAAGTAATTTTCCCCGTATCTACGACGTAGATCCACTCTGGGACTTCGAAACTTTGGGCTTTGGCTCATTTTTTCTCTATAACACATAAAATTCACCGAAGTCACGAAGTTCGAAGGAATTGGACGTTAAATCTCATGCACCTTTTTCCAGATCTGATGGCTAGAAAACGTTGGCCTTTCCCATGCACAGATCTTATGACCCAACTTCAAAACTTGCGGTTCCAAATCCATGGTTATTGCAATCTCTTTTCTCTACTCTCTTTCTTGAACCGCTATACCTCCTAAGCCTCCAAACACGATCAAGTGTTCTCTTAGCATTCTGGGATGCTATGAAATTCAATTTTTTTTCCCTCTCGACAAGAATTTTTTCTAAGATTTTAATTCCATAACCACTTATACGGTCCAATTCAGGCTCAGTGTTGAAAATTGGGCTCTAAACTTCAATTTTTTCCATTTTGACAACAATTCCTTTCCAAAACCTTTTCTTCAACTTCCACTTTCATTTCCCATCTAGGCTCAGTGTTGAAACCTCACTCTCATACCATTTTTTAATGTCCCAACCATCAACCTCTACTGGGTAACACTACCTAATAAATTGTATCTTTGCTACATCCCTGATCATAGACCAATAGGCTGGGCCATGCCACCAAAAGAAACTTTCATGCTCTGATACCATTCTGTGACAACCCCAACCTTAATCTACTAGGCTATGCCACACATAGATACTTTCGGAAACATCATACACATCCATATAAACATAGAAATGATAATTATCATCTACATATATATAAACATATACATACGACATATTCTAATAATACACAGATTAATGCGGAAATAAAAGTAATCCTACACATACAACATATACAATATATTCAGGCATTACTCATCAATTATATCACATGTACAATTATACAACATGTAAATGAACATAGAAGTGGCACTTATATTTTAATAGAAGACCATCAACTGTGTGCAGACCTTCCACAAACCTCTCAGCCATAGACCACACTACTCATCACTCTCAGCAGTGGGTCACCCCTGATATGGGACTAAACTCCACCGGGCAAGGGATTTCTAGGCTAGGCAAGGTCGACAGGGAAGTCACACAGTTCAACTGGAAGGAATTCCTCCAAGGATCCACTTACACCCACAACTCACAGACTCTCATTCCCCACATGCCGGTTCCACCCCAGGAGTGTACACCTTCACTATCACACAGTCCATCAGCTGCTACACCTCCCTTTTCAGGGCTTCAACAACATGATGGATCAAGAATTCTTAGGGATCTGTAGCTGCTATTGGACTTCCTCTAGGAGAGCTCACTTCCTCAACACACTCTCTCGCCTAGAGAGAGTTGCTCACAGGCCTGACAACCTGCTTCTTCTATACAACTCCTAAGTCCAGAGGGTAATCACAGAAGAAAAATCGGGTATGGGCTCCAATAATGGCATCAAGCCACACCAGTTCAAAGAATATGTGGGTAGAAACAACAAATGGCTAAGGTGCGATATGGCTCAGGAACTACATAGTCGTGATGTGCTTCACAGGAAAAAATAGTTAGCTTCATAGCACAATGTGTTGGTTTCCTCGAGGTTGCAGAGGTCAACAATGGAGGAAAAATATGGTTGCGTGAAGGCTCTCTGTCTGCATGCATGAAAGCATGGGGAATATTCCCACCATCGTGAGGGAATCCCAACGAACTGACTTTCCCACCTAAAACTGCATGTGCCCAAGTTGACACATGTCTTCCTGAAGCTGCATGAGCTCCACTTAAAATTCATTCCCTTCCCATAGGAACGCAGGACAACATAGGTTATGTCCAGAACTTAGCCTCTAGGAAATAATAATATCATATTATTCCCTTAGAGGTAAGCCCTCTAGCTTAGCCCCTTTTCCTAGACTCTTAGCCCCTTCCCTTTCCCTACCTAGTGGAGATTATTCCCCCATAACTCTTTCTTCGTGGTCAGTCTACACCCAACTATGTAATTATATTAATGATGTGAGTATTTACATATACAAAATCAGGCTTAATGGCCTTAGCATATAGGTTCTCTTGACTAATAAACACATAAGCCTTCTATATTATTATAACTTGACTCACCAACCTATAAAACATGTTTAGAATTCATAATTACAACTAGAGTTCTACCCGGGGATATTACAATAGACAGAGTCAAATTTTGATGAAATAATACGTAGTTCTCGAAAATACCTTTCCAACGGGCTATCACACACCTAAACCGGATATCATATGTATAAGTTACGACCCTAAGAAGTTAATCTACTAACTTACCCCAATGGGGCCCACATGACTTTTGGCACTTCATCTCCTAGGGTTAGGTTTTTGGATGTCTAGGGTTTTGGCATTCACGTTTATCATAAAAATTCCTTCAGAGCGTCATTGTAATCATCTTCTTGTGAATGAGCATATCTGTCACATCTCTTCTCAGAGATAAAGCTGTCACCATTCTAGTGAGTCTTGCACTCTATATTTTTACAGTCTCTGTACATTTATTTCATAGAAATCATGTATTGTTTTATTTCTCTATTTCTGAATTTTTTTTATGTGTATTTCATTGTAATATGTCTTCTTTCATTTCGTTCCGAAAATAATCTGTATCAGTGGTATCAAAGCAGGCTGCTCTTGATCGTTTTCTAGTGCATGTCCCCGACGAGGTCCGAGTATAACAAGTTGGGTCTTGAGCTTGTATCTCTTGAGAAAAATTGCTCTCACATGCCCAAGAAACCCTCTATAGTGGAAGAAAAGAAAAATGGTAGAGCATAAGATTCTATTAACATGTTTCTTGAGCAAGCTCTCGTGCGACAGAGGGATGAAATGATGGAGAATTTTTCCCACATCATTCAACGCCTACTGATAGCAACAAACACATCTTCATCAAGAGGTCACTTTGGAGGAACCTCTCCCTTCAAGGTACAAGTTAATTTTGATATCCCTGTATTTGAAGGTCAGATATAAGATGTAGATGCCTTAGAAAATGGTTGAATATGCTAGAATATTATTTCTTTGTTCACAATTTTTCTGAAAGGGAAAATAACACTTTCACACTCCTCAAGGCTCTCCGCCATGTCAAACATTGGTGGGAAAATTACTAGGAGAAAAGTTCCATGGAGGAATATGGAATATATGGGGTCGATCTCTCTTGGAATTTTTTTTTGGATGTGGTCAAGAAACAATACTACCTTGTTGATAACTATGAATACCAATACATGAGATGGACCACACTATGGAAAGAGAAGAGCCAAACAATGCTGAAGTTCAAAAATAATTTCAAAGACTCTGTGTGGAATATGGTTTTGAAATACCATGGGGATATGCATAGGTACATCCAAACTGAAATGGATTTCCTAAACATCTCATCATTGGGAGTTGCCTATCGATATGTTGTCAAAATTGAGCATAAATTTAGGCACCAGAACAAATGGGAGTTCGGGTCTGCAAATCCACAACAATTAAAGCATGGTAAAGATGACCCTAACCGATAGACTCCCAACAACCAGTCGAACAAACTAGAAAAGAAGGGTAAATGAAAGACAAATAATGACACTGGTAAGTGGTGCGACTTCCACAAAAGCCCCTAGAACAACATCGATGAATGTTGCTCAAAATAGTCATTGGTGGCCGAGGTCAAAGACAAGGAGCCGAACCTTGATTCAAAATATGATCCAAAAAATATTGAAAATGGAAACATCATCAACGCAGACCCTACTTCTACTATCGTGACCACAACAATTCAACAAAAGAAACAGTAGATCCTGAAGAGGGGGAACACCTCTTCCATTCACTGATGTGGGTGAAGGGGAACCCATTGCATTTCATTGTTGATAACAAAAGCCAGAAGAACCTCATCTTAGCTGAGGTCATCAAACAGTTGGGGTTGTCGACAACACCACACTCGCAACCATACAACATCGGGTGGGTTCACGAGGGATGAGATCTCCATTTCAACCAGTAGTGCCTCCTGTCCTATGGCATCCAACCCTTCAAGGTTGAGGTAGTGTGTGATGTTTCCCCTCTTGATGTATGTGATGTTGTTTTGGGCCAACCATATATGTGGAAGCATCATGTTGTTTATAAGTCTCGACACTATAGTGGCATTATTACTCTGAGGGATCAACTCTACATGATACCAGAGGTAGTTCTGACTACAACCACTACAACCTCAACACCTTCTATCCAGTAGAAGAAGATTGCAGAAGAGAAATAAGATATTGTTTCTTCACCTACAATGGTTCCTACAAAATGCCCCGTCAAGCCCAGAGACAATAGGTTGGTGGAACAGATTCAATGCCACCAACAACAACTTCGTGATAACCTTCCATAGACCAAGAAACACAACTTCTCCAACAAGGCACGCAACTCACCAATATTTAGATTCAGAAAATGCTTTCCCCTCTTCCCAGGAACTCAACACAATGGATACCATTTCTTCCTAAGAGGGGAGGATTGATCTAGGTTTATATTGGTGGCCACCCACCTGTTCCAAATTCCAACTGGCTCATCTTAACAGTTTTCAGTTCAACACATTTCTCTGTAATGGGGACATTTATTTTTAATTGTGGGTTTTGCACTTACGGGGTTGTCCTAAATCCCTACACAACATCGAGGTGGATATTGGTGGTCGCCCACCTATTCCAACTAACTTCTTTTGGAATTTTTCATGTCAGTACGTCTTTCTGTACTTCAAGGGCCGTTTTGGGCCTCTAAACAATGTTTCTTGGATTTCCACAATCAAAGTATAGATAGAGTCAGATTTTGATGACATAATGCATAGTTCTTGAAAATAACTTTCCAACGAGCTATCACACGCCTAAAACATAGATCATATTGAAAAGTTATGACCCCAGGAAGTTAATGTACTAAATTACCCCAACAGGGCTCACATGACTTTTGGTGCTTCATCTCCTAGGGTTAGGTTTTTGGGTGTCTAGGGTTTTGGCATTGATGTTTATAATAAAAAGGCCTTATAATAATGAGCATAACCGTCACATCTCTTCTCAGAGATAAAGCTGCCACCATTCTAGCAAGTCTTGCACTATGTGTTTTTATAGTCTTTGTACATTTCTTTCATAGAAATCATGTATTGTTGTATTTCTTTATTTCTAGAAATTTTTATGTGTATTTCATTGTAATATCTCTTCTTTCATTTCGTTCCAAAAATAATCTGGATTAGTGGTATCATAACAGGATGCTCTTGATTGTTTTTCAGTGCATGTCCCCGATGAATTCCGAGTATAGCAATTTGTGTCTCGAGCTTGTCTCTCTTGAGGACAATCGCTCTCGCACGCCCAAGAAACCCTCTATGGTGGAAGAAAATAAAAATGACAGAACAAAATATTCTATTAACCTGTTGCTTGAGAAAGCTCTCACGCGATAGAGGGACAAAATGATGGAGAATTTTTTCCACATCCTTCAATGTCTGCCGATAGCAACATGCACATATTCATCAAGTGACCACTTTGGAGAAACCTCTTCCTTCAAGGTACAAGTTAATTTTGATATTCTTGTATTTGAAGGCCAGATAGATGCAAATGCCTTAGAAAAATGGTTGAATCTGCTAGAAGGTTATTTCTCTCTTCAAATTGTTTCCGACGGGAAAAAGATCATGTTTGCACTCCTCAAGGATCTCCCCCATGTAAAACATTGGTGGGAAACTTACTCAGAGTAAAGCTCCACAGAGGAATCTGGAATATATGGAGTCGAGCCCACTTGGTATTTTTTTGTGGATGTGGTCAAAGAACAATACTACCATGTTGATAACTATGAAGACCGATACATGAGATGGACCACACTGCAGCAAGAGAAGAGCCAAATAATGCTAGAGTTCAAAAATAATTTCCATACCTTACACACCAAGTTGGGTATAAAATACTCTGAGTGACATTTGGTTCTAAAATACCATAGGGCTCTGCATAGGTACATCCAAACTGAAATGGATTTCCTAAACATATCATCATTGGGATCTACCTATTGATATGCTTTCAAAATCGAGAAAAAAATTAGGCACTATAACAAATGGGAGTTCAGGTCTGCAAATCAACGACAACCAAAGCATGGTAAATATGACCCTAAACAACATCCTCCTGAAAAATAGTCCAATACACATGAAAAGAAGGGAAATTAAAGATGAAGAATGACACTGGGAAGTCGTGCGACTTCCACAAAATCCCCTGACACACCATCGATGAATGTCGCTCGAAACAGTCATTGGTCTCTGAGGTCAAAGACAAGGAGCTGAACCCTGATTCAGAATTTGATCTAGAAAATATTGAAAACAGATAGATCATCGATGTAGACCCTACTACTATTGTCGTGACCATAATAATTCAACCAGAAGAACCAATAGATCCTGAAGAGGGGAAGCAACTCTTCCATTCATAGATATGGGTGAAGGGGACCCTATTGCATTTCATTGTTGATAACGACAACCATAAGAACCTCATCTCCGCTGAGGTCATCAAACAATTGGGGTTGTCGACAACACAACACCCACAGACATACAACATCGAGTGGCTTCACCAGGGATGAGATCTTCATGTCAGCCAACAGTTTTGCTTGTTCTACGGCATCCAACCCTTCAAGGATGAGGTAACGTGTGATGTTGCCCCTCTTGATGTCTGTGATGTTGTTTTGGGCCAACCATATATGTGGAAGCGTCATGTTGTTTATAAGTCTCAACCCCGTAGTGTCATTATTACTCTGGGGGGTCAACTCTACAGGATACCATAGGTAGTTTCGACTATTGTTCCACTAAAACAGAGCCCCAAGGTACTCTATCATACTGCTAAATTCATCCTCCTCACAGTCTGTTGAAAGGATGCACATAAGGCCATTACAACGACTACAACCTCAACACCTTGTATCCAGTAGAAGCATATTGCAGAAGAGAAATCATATATTGTTTCTTCACCTACAATGGTGCCTACACAATGCCCCATCAATCCCATAGACAAAATTTTGGTGGAACAGATTCAACCCCACCAATAATAGGATCGTGACAACCTTTCATAGACCAAGCAATGCAACTTCTCCAACAAGGCACACGACTCACCAAGATTCAAATTCATAAAACACTTTCCCCTCTTCCTGGGCACGCAAAGAAATGGAGACCATTGATTCTTAAGGGGGGAGGATTGATCCAGGTGGATATTGGTGGCCACCCACCTGTTCCAAATTTCAACTGGCTCATCTTGACAATTTTCAGTTCAACACATTTATCTGTAATGGGGACATTTCTTTGTAATTGCGGGTTCTTCACTTACATGGTTGTCCTGAAGCCCTACACAACATCTAGGTGGATACCAATTCCAACTGGCTTATTTTGGAAGTTTTCATGTCAGTACATCTTTCTGTACTTCCAGGGCCATTTTGGGGCTCTAAACAATGTTTTCTTGGATTTCCACAATCAAAATGTAGACATAGTTAGATTTTAATGGCATAATGCGTAGTTCTCAAAAATACGTTTCCAACGGGATATCACACGCCTAAAACAAAGATCATATGCAAACACTACGACCCTAGGAAATTAATGTACTAACTTACCCCAATGGGGCCCACATGACTTTTGGCGCTTCATCTCCTAGGGTTAGGTTCTGGGATGTCTAGGGTTTGGACATTCATGTTTATCATAGAAAGGCCTCAGAGCCTCATTGTAATCATGTTCTTGCAAATGAATGTAGTCGTCACATCTCTTCTCAGAGATAAATATTCCACCATTCTAGTGAGTCTTTCACTTTGTATTTTTACAGTCTCTGTACATTTCTTTCATAGAAATCATGTATTGTTGTATTTCTCTATTTCTGGAATTTTTTATGTGTATTTCATTGTAATATGTCTGCTTTCGTTTTGTTCTAAAAATAATTCGGATCATCTAGTCTCCATTCTAACGTTGGCCTAATACATCGACAACAAGTTTGAGACATTGGTTTGGTTTCATATATTTCAAGAGAGCAATGGGCTGATAAAAAAACCAACATGGCCTCTAAGAAAAGTGGGGGGTTGCTTTACATTAATAACCAAAGGAATGAATGTCCCATTCCCTTACTTACATCAACCATCACGTGGAAAAATTGCACGAGGTTCAGACCATTGGGAACACGTAACAAGGACAAGAAGGATAAGCCACCCCATCCCTTGTTGCATGTGGAATTCTCTCTCCACTTTGGCTAATGAACACTTTGCATTGGATATATGGTTTCTTGGTGGGATAATGGATTATATCATTTGTTTAGCTAGTTCTTAGTTCATATTCCATCCTCGGGTAGGTGGAGTCTTTGATTTATGGTTCATTGGCCCTGGACCTCTTCCATGTTTTGTGAGGGAAAGGTACAGGGTTAGTTCATCACTCTGGAAGCTCATTTTCATCGATTTTTCTTTTCGTTGTAGAAATTCTAGATTGGGTTTTCATAGGCTAGTTACTATTGGGAGAAATATTCGGCTTATTCACATATTCTCATGGATTAGTGGAAATTCATCTCCCCCACTTGGAAAGTTGTCGGTCAAACTTGGGGTTCTTGTGGCAAGGCGAGGACTCTTCCCTGCAATTTGGCCTCTTTACTTTGACTCTGTTAATTTTAGTGTCAATTTCTTAGAAGAGGCTTAGGTTTTCTAGCTTGATAAAGGAACTATTATTTGTGGATTTCCATTCCTTGGAAGGAAATCTATTACAAGACTCAATTTCTCGAATCTGGCAAGGTGTAATTCTCTGCGGGTACATATTTAATTTTGATCCTGTGATTTTTATTTTTGGATTTGGGTGGAAGAGAATGGTTTTCCATGATTAGGATTGGATCATTATATTATTTTTCATATATCTCAATACTTTTTAGGTGGAAAAAGTGGAGCAATCAATTTGCAAGGCCATTTTGACAGCTGGTCAAAATTAGGAAATTTAGGTCCAAAAAATTGTCTGAAATATTCTAGAGACATTTTGAAGCATCAAACGACACTTTTTTAAGGTTCAAACCTTACTATGGAGAAATATTCTATATTATACACACTGATCCCTTTCCAACGATGCAAGAATCACCCCAATCAGAGTTCGTATGAAAAAGTTATGTGTTCTGCAAATTGACCTACCATATTGATCACCATGGTGTGAGTGGATGCCATTTCAACCCCCATTACTTAAACCTGTAGGGCTAGCCATGTAGTGGTTTTTTTAGAACACTTTAGAAGGTCCAAACCTGATCACTAATTGAGGGTTGAAGAAGTCAATACCCTAACCCTAGATGGTCATCAAACTATGTTAAATACTGGGCCACTAGAAGTAGAAGGGACTCCATTTTATGTTATTGTATTTTGTTCCATAGTAGAGAATAACAACTGGGAGTGGGAAATTAAAGAGAATAACAAAGGGGGTTATTGTTTTCTAGTAGCCTAACAGGCCTCAGGTCTTAGGTAACTCCATAGAGAGTGTCTTCTCCTTTGTACTTGCATTATTTCCATACTAGAGAACAAAGAGCAGAGCAACGCCACCTTCTAGTTGGGTTTTCTCCTGTAAGGGTTTCCCAGAGAAAATCTTTTTGTTATTTTGTTGATGGTGTGTGATTGTATTTTACTGTTCTCTATTTTCTGCATTTTATCTATTTCATGCATAAATAGAAAACCAATAACTAAGTATTTCAGAATCTAAAGGAATTTAACCTTCATAGTGTAGATTTCAGTTTTATTTACTAGATATGTTGTGACGAACTATTCCGGTGGAATATCCACAACAATTTACAGATCACTCTGTGTGCTTTTTGATAGTCAACTTACTATTCAGAGACGCGAATGAACCCTCAATGAGCTCACCTCAAAATTTTGTTCTCATTTCGAAGCTTGGAAAAAAATTGAACACAATCTTAATCACAAAATGGACATTCTCATGGAAATGCTCCTCTCATCTTAGAGGAAATTGTAAAGGAATTGCGTCGTCAACAAAGCTCAGCCCCAACAAGGCAGCAAGCAAAACCTTCCTCAGATTCTTCTTCTTCTAGACCGTCATGGACACATTTACAATTGACACCAACCAACTAGGTAAGCCCTCAACAACAAAGGCATTTGGAATTGCCTATTGTTTTCAAACAAAACTTTAATGAGGGAAACAAATTTTGGAAGTCACTCTTTATATTTAAGTTTTAGAAAGTTTTACTAAAAGTTACTAAAAGAAATGTGTTTTTGTTCAAATTTTACCTTAAACGCTTCCACATAAAGTTACTTAATCTTGGAACATGAGTGTAAAAAATAATCTTGAATGTATGTTAAATTGGTTTGTAAAAATGATAGCCTTTCTATGGAGTAGGGATATAATATAATATAATATAATATAATATAATATAATATAATATAATATAATATAATATAATATTATAGTTTTTATAATGAAATCAATGTCATATAAATTTTATAATCAAACCAATGTTATATAAGTCAAATAAACAAATAAATTTTGAAAGGGATAGTATAAAGTCTCTTAGAAGCTTTTCTTTGTGTACTTAATCCTTCTAGAGGTATTTATAAGTTTTAGGAAATTTTACTATGTTCTTAGTCTTTTAGAAACTTTTCTGTGTGTACTTAATCCTTCTAAGGCACTTATAACTTTTTATATTTAAGTTTTAGAAAATTTTACTATGTTCTTAGTCTCTTAGAAGCTTTTCTTTGTGTACTTAATCCTTCTAGAAATATTTATAAGTTTTAGGAAATTTTACTATGTTCTTAGTCTCTTAGAAACTTTTCTTTGTGTACTTAATCCTTCTAGAGGCACTTATAAGGTATATCAAACACAATCACTATGACAAGGCACTTATAAAATATATCAAAGGCACTTATAAAATATATCAAACACTGTCACTATGACAAGGAGTCTGATTTTATAAAACTCATTGCAAACCTCTACTTCAACCCCTCTTTTAATATCAATATTTCCTTATGTATTTAATTTTTTTTTATATTAAAACTATTATATATATATTTTAGAAAAAAATAATATGTAACTAAAAGGCCAGGTAATAAATTAAAGGTAAAGTAATAGAAAGCGAAAATGTTGAAATTGAAAAGTGACCACAAATAATAAACAATATCAAAAGTAAATGACTTAAATAAACGAATTGAAGGTTACTCCAAATAATCAATGGGAGGATACTTGAATCGATTGGTACTGCAATGCATTTTATTTATTTTCATGGTTTTACTAAATGTAAAAATTCAACCTCTCAAAAGGTTTATCTTCTAAAGTAAGTATAATGTGTCTCCTTGGTTTCATAGATGTACATTATTAAATAGAATTGTTTATTTTTTAAGTTTTGGTTTATTTTACTTGAATTTGATTATATAAATTTATACAAAATCATAATATTTTTTTATTTTTTTTTAAATTACATTTTTAATATAAAAAAATGGATTCAGCTTATTGAATTTTTTTATACAACACTTAAATTATATACATAATTAATCCTCAAATCTTTCTTATCAAATTTCGAATAAAATTAAACAAAATCTATTCAAAACAATATAAAAACAATTTTACTAAAAACTTATCAAATTAAAAATGAGAAGCTCAATACAATACAATATATGTGCTCATGGAAACATTAAGCTTCAACAATCGTAGACGTTGGTTTACCAAAACAGGTCGGATTCTCATCCCCCGCCATAATCACAATCACTCTCTTGTCCTTATCATCTGAAAGTTCTACCATATCCTTTCTCATCTCCTTCATTCTTTCATCGCCGCGATCTTCGATATTATGATGATGCCCTGATGGTCTGTTATTTTATGGATGTTGAGAATATCCAGTAATACACTCCTTGAAGTAGGACCATGCCAGAATAATCACAGCAAATCCTATGAGAGCAAGCATGGCAGCCACACCACCCAACAGATAGGGAACTGCTGATTCCCCTGCTGATTGGGTGCTTTCTGCGATAAAATTTGATCTCATTGACATTGCAGTTGCTCCTTGGCACTGCTCTTCACATTCATTGATTTGGGAGGACGACTAAGAATATGCCAACATCTTCAATTGTTAGCCATCAGATTAGAATTTTAGATTAAAAGGTGATTAATTGTGCTCATTGTCAATAGGTGTATGCCTTTCGACGTAATTACAGTATGTTGAGATTTCTATCTTGGTAGTACCAATGTTTACAATCAATGTCGGATAATGTACAAGAGGAGATGAGATTTTATAGTTTTAGAAGTAATTCTACTATGCTATAAGATAAGTTGCTTGTTGTTTCACACACACTCACACAACACTTCTACAAACAAAAAGGAGAAGCATTGCAAGTATATTCTTCTTGCAACCAATCAACCATTAATTTTTTTTTGAAATTAGAGACCAATTCATTCAACAATTAAACCAATGTGTATCTAAAAGAATGATGTTTTCCAAAAATCCCTTCTTAATAATCATGCCTACAATCATTTGAAGGAATAACATTTAATATTGTGATGTGTATCTTTATTATGTTCATGATGAGACATATACTCTCCTTGTTCATCTATGATGGTGTTCTTCCCATCAAATACATGACACCTTAGCTATATTATTATTATTATTTTCATAGTAATGGATATATTTTTAAATTAAAAAAAAGATGTGGTTGAATTCTACAACACAGAGAGATGTAAAAATCATATGTCTCTAGGCCATCATTTTCTAAAATGCATAGATATATACATTTTTTCAAAAATATACTATGAGATTCTTTCCAACTCCTTAAACTTAAGAGTTTGTAGGTATATTTCTTAAGCAACTAACCTAGTAACAATATTATCTGATAAAACATATTAGTATATTGGACACAAAAATGAGTAATTACGACCATGTAGCGCTTGAGAAGCCAAGTCCACCTACATCACTTGGTCTTCTATGTTGACAATTATAGGGATAAAACTTGTAGTGGTATCTATACCAAAGTCTACAACACCATCATTTGCTAGCTCCATTTTGTTGCAAGATAAGGCCACAAGCAACATCATGAGATTTTAAATAGTCCTTGCGAGGTGGAGTCTAAGGAACTATCACTAGAGTCCCTTGAAGGGGACAAGGGAGCCTCCATGGGGAGATTCATATAAGTCACTATGCGCCCCACTAGAGGTTCACAAAGAGGATAGGGAAGAATCATTTTCCAACTGTCTCCCTCTGGAAATAGTCATGGAGGCATGAGACTTAGACTCCTAGTCCATTAAGCTAACTAGTTGGATTCTTGTTTCTAAGCATAAATTTCCCCTTACCCTATTATTCTTCGAGTTATTATCCTCAATCCTATCTTTCCATATTAACCATTGAATTGCAAAATATGTTATATTTCTTTGTATCTCTATACATCTTCCTCACATTGACAGAGGCCCTTATTTAAACCTTTAAGCTCACAGAGGATCCAACAATTGTTGCAACATGGACAATGCTACTTGATTCTTCCCAACCCTTAATAGAGAGAGAAATCACCCCCCATAATCCAAGTAGCACATGGAGCCTATTCCCAGGAGAAACTTGTGTAAATGATGTTGTTGAGGTGTTCCCCCCTAGACTATTATATTTGTCATAGAGGTAACCTTCAATGCTAGGCAAGGAAATAAATAATCAATAAACGAGCCAATTAATCACATGTGTAGGACCATGGTTGTGACTGAGGTATGGTTCTTCAAAGTGAGGGATGAGGACATATGCAAGTGGAAAGGGGGGATGTGACCATTTAAAATGCCTTCTCCACATTGCCTTCAAGACTTGATGGGAGTACTAAGTGGGAGATCTGATTCTTATGATTTCTCTCCCCCTTCCTTTAACAAGAGGTTTCCTTCATGCATTTTGACCCCATGGTTTGAAATGGGGTTTTATTTCACATTGAACCTTCTTAAAACTTGGAAAGATCCTACATAATTGAGTTCTAGTTCCTAGAAATGGATACTTGGCATATTTTTTCGAGCTTTAAATTTACAAGTGGTTTTCTAAACCATAGGGAATGAGTAATCACAATTAAGTTACCAATTACTGTTTGTTTTTTAACCCCTCTATTTTAAAGAGAAATGAGTCCTTGTAAGAGATATTGATCCAAATTTGATTCTCACCCAAATACTTTGTAAATTTGTAATTGTTCTTTTTATTTAATTTTGTCATTTTGGAAAAAAATTGGAAGTGAAAATGAACCATTATGATGTTTGGCCTTCCAAAGGAAGCCCATTAAAAATGAATTTTGTAGTGAAGAATGATCAACAAGGGAGGAAAGGAGAACATAGGAAGTTTGCATAAATGAGAGCTCGAAGAGTGTTATATCCGTAATTTCCACCCTACAGTGTCAGGAAGGACATACATGAGGTGAAAGATGAGACACACTCTTTTGTTCATGATTCAATACGATTTTGATGGAGGTTGTTGTTCATTTTTCCATCAAAGAGTAAAAGGTCACTAGTTACACCACTGACAATATACAACCTGTCACTAGTTGACAATGTACAAAGTGCGACCATCCCTGTAACCTTCTAGATTATGATTTTTTTGATGAGTTAAGTGATGGATGAGTTGGATATTCATGGCATGAGCCTTGGAATTCACAACAATCAAATCCTCATTTGTTTCTAGAAGATATAGAAGCTCTACCAAGAGTCTTTGAAGAATATATATATATATATATATATATAAGGAAGGAAAATATTGATCATAATAAAGAATAATCATTCACTAAAACATGTTACCTAAATTCAGAGAAGCTTTTCCATTCTAGATCAGTTGTAGTCACGTTGCCTAGCTTGGGTGATAATTGAGGAGGAGCAAGGAGGAATGCATCAACATCTTAAGGTAAATTTGGTATGTATTCGATAATAATATTATTTTTCATCTATCTCGATGCTTTCAGAGTGGAAATAATTGGAGGAATCATCTTGCAAGGTCATTTTAGTGGCAGGTCCCAGTTTGGAAAATTGGGGTCTAGAACCTTCCGAATCCATTTTGAGGCATTAAACAACATTTTTTTGGGTTTTGGTGTCTCAAACTTGTGCATGCCTCCTTAGTGGTTTTCTACACTCTGACACCTTTCCAATGGTGCAGATCGTGCATCAATTGAAGTTCGTATGCAAACGTTATGCCTCTCGCAATTTGACCTATTGTGTTGACCACCATTGTACGAGAAGATGCCACATTATACCCCATTACTCATGCATATGGGGCTAGCCACATGAGGAATTTAAAGAATATTCTAGAAGGTTCAAAACCCTATCACAATTGAGGGTTGAGGAAGTAAAAAACCCTCCCTGAGATGGCTATCGAGATATGTTAAATATTGGGCCACTAGGAGGAGATTGTTGAACATATTGTCATTGATGTCAAAAGTCGATGTCATTATGATGTGATGATGATTTTTTATGAACAACATGTAGAGGAATCTACCAAAAAACTCTAAAGGGAAAGCGCATTGCAGAAATGAAATTAGGATTGAAATCCCCACAGTAAAACTACAAAATAATCGAGGAAGAATCCTATCCACTGATGTATATTACATGAGCATTCTTGACCATTAGATCAAGCAAAATGGAAGGAGAGCATAAGGTGTACTAAAAACCTTGCAGCAAGCAATCATCACAACCTTATGACTTATTCGGTAGGTAAACACTCCGGAGGGATTGAACTTCTCAGAGTTCTAGTATCCTGGAGCCCCAGAGTCATGAATAAATGAATACCCAAAGAGAAGATCTCCTTTTTGCCTAAGCCCATGGTCCTAGCTCCTGGACTTATGAAAATATATCAAGCAGAAAGTGCTAATACGCACTCTGGCGAAATTTTCTCTGGGAGAGTTGAGAAGTCCTGAGGTTCTGAATTCTCGAAGTGAACGAGAACCGTCCACTCAACTACAGATCAATTGAAACCTGTAGACAAGACAGAATCATCCATCTACATAAGAACGAATATCGGCCATCCGATCTACTTCGGTGAAATGTACTCCGAAAGGTTGAATGATTGCAAAGGCCCAAAGTCCTAAAGGCCAAAATAAATCTGGACCATTGATCTAAGACTTGATCATAGTCATTGGATCAATGATTCATATGAACCTACGACCAGGAGGAGGAAAATTGCCACATTAGGAGATCCATGTCAACAAGACCATGTCAGCAAGGACATGTGGCACAATTAGATGGTGACAAGTGTCTAGATCCAATTGGCTCTTTAGGTTATGTAAGTCATGAATCTAGGTGACACGTGGTAGCCACTCAGTCAGTTCCAAGTTAGCAGTGACATCAAAAAGTTACGTCACTCTGGGAGTTTGTCCTTTAGGGGAAACAAGCATCTACCACTAGCAACTACTTGAAGCACCGAAGTCAATGCTAATCATTGATCTAAGATACTCCATATTATCACATGACTGTTAGGTCAAAATGTAGTGAAAATATGATGTAAGCACTCCCATGTTGACCACTTTGGTGTTGACCAACTCTGGTTGAAATTGGAACATCAATTACCTGGACCTCTAAAGCCCTGAAGTCCTGAAGTAAATAGTCGCCATCCATATCAACATTTGATTAATTCATAGCCACTAGATTAAGCAGTAAAAGTATAATTAAGTATTGGATCTAGACTGTATATTTGGTTCCGAGATTCACACCAACCATCGGATCAACCCTTGTGAGAGGTAACCACTTCGGGGAGTTGAAAATATGAAAGATTGGATGATAGAGAAAACGCTCGAAGGTTGAATTTCGGAGGACTAGGTTCCAACCCCTAGTCATGAGTTACGAACACATAAATCCTTGAAGCGCTGGGAACATCGCTTAAATTAATAAGCCCATGGTTTTGTGCATATGGTCACATGTAAATGGTTTGAAGGAAGCGCCTGTGCATAATTCGATTTCTGTAATATTTGCAGAGACATGAAATCAAGTTAAAAATGAAATCGATCCATATGTGTGATCAATTTATGAAAACTACTCTCACTAAATTAAAAACCTTCACGATAATGTTTTAATAATAATAGAGATTATTGTTAATTTAAAATGAAGAGGTGTGATGGTCTAAACAAAGGGACACAATGCTTCATAGCTCACACCAGTTGGAAGATTATATAAAGGAGAAAGAATGGTGAGAAGAAAGTGTCTCTGCAGTCCAAATAAGAACATCAAAACATAAGAAGAGTCCAAGAAGAAGAAGAAATGATGATTATTATGCAGTAAGGGTGGAAGGGAGGAGCACGGAAGGATTCATATCCTTCACTAAGTAAAGATAAGGGAGTTTGTGCTTCCTAGTGTTAGTTCCCTAAATACAAGGGAGTTGGTGCTTCCTAAGGTTGGTTCCCTAAATATAAGGGAGTTATTGCTTCCTAGGGTTGGTGCCATAAATATAAGGGAGTTGGTGCTTCCTAGGGTTGGTTCTCTAAAACAAGGGAGTTGGTGCTTCCTAGGGTTGGTGCCCTAAAGAAAAGGGAGTTGGTGCTTCCTAGGTTTGGTACCCCGAAGAAGGGGATTGGTGTTTCCTAGAGTTGGTTCTCTAAAAAGGATTGGTGTCCTTCACTATTTCTTTATAAAACCTTGTAATTTTTGTTAATTATATATTTATAATTGATTTTAAATACAAGTTCATTGTAAATCTGTTGTGGTAAATAATAAAATAAAAGTAAATGGCTAATTGTTGAAAAAGGGAAATACCGATTCACCCCCCCTCTCAGTATTTCCAACAATTGGTATCAGATCCAGTGCCTTCAGCACATTCTAACAACTGGAAGGTAGATCTTGAATATGGATCAACAAGAGGTAATGTCTAACAACAAAGAACCATTGTTCAATGGAGGTGGCTATGCTCTATGGAATATAAGAATGAAAAAATTCTTGTTCGCTCTTGGTTTTGATAACTGGCAATCTATTGTAGATGGTTACGTTGCACCAACTACTCCACCCAAAGATGTTGCAGGAAAGAAAATCTTCAATGACAACTCAAAAGCAGTTAATGCAATTATAGGAGGGTTGACAAATTGTATATGTCTGAAGGTTATGAATTGTAAGTTAGCCAAAGAAATCTGGGAAAAATTGGAGGTTGGGTATGAAGGAGATAACAAAGTTAGGGAAGCCAAACTACAGACCTATAAAAATCAGTTTGAAAATATGAAAATGAAAGAAGAAGAGAACATTGTTGAATACTTTCATAGGGTAGGTGAAGTGGTTAATTCAATGAGAGCAACATGAGAAAAACTTACAGATAAACCTATTGTGAAAAATATACTAAGATCATTACCTATGAGATATGATGCCAAGATTTCTATAATTGAAGATAGGCCTAATATTAACACACTCACAGTTGATCAACTTCATGTAATTTTCACAGCATATGAAATGATAATAGGGAATGATAAACCAAAAAAATATGAAACAACCTTTAAAGCATCTAAAACAAAGAATAAATAGGAACATATGTCTCATGAAGATCATTCAAACATATCCGATGTAGAAGAGGCCAAATTTATAAAGAAACTCCATAAAGGATCTGGAAAATATAAAGGAAATTTACCCTTCAAATGTTTCAACTGTGGAAGAATTGGACACTTTGCTAACAAATATCACTATCCCAAGTAGGATGAAAATGATGAAGAAGTTCACAACCAGAAAAACTAATACAAGAAGAAATTTGATAAGAAAAAGAAAAACGTCTACTCTAAAGAAGACATCAATTCTTAAGACATGAGTGAAGATGAGAATTCAATGCTTCTATTTATATGAATGAATACTCAAAATAATGGTGTAGATGAATAAAATTATGAATTTGAAGGAGAAGTGAACCTAGAAGAAGAACTGATTAGTGCTCTGGAGGAACTAAGAAAGTATAAAAAGAAGAACAAACTACTTAGGTCACAACTTCAAGAATTTGAAGAATCACATTAATCAAAAGAAATAGATGCATTACGAACTATCAAAGAATTGGAGCAGATCATCAGTGATTTAAAATACCATCTCTTTAAATATAATAAAATTGAATAAGTCATTTTAAAACAACTTAGTGATAAAAAACAAGTATGTGATAAACTAGAAGATGAGATTAAGCTGCTAAAAAGTGAACTTGAGAAAGAAAAGAAGGGATCAAATTTTGGGTATAGTTCAAAGATCTTGGATGAAATTCTCAGTAGTCATAGGTCACCAAACAACAATATTGGTTTGCGATACACCTAAGAATCAACTTCTACATCACAAGGATCTGTCAAAAAACCAATCAGTTACACAGATGCTCTAAAGGGCTCCTTAAGAAGAGAAGATAATAAATCAAAGATGATACCATTGAAAATTGTTCCACATAAACATAAATCAACATTCCCTACTAAAGTAAAAAATGACAGGAAGAATACAATAACCGGAAGGAATCCCCTTAATAAATATCTATTTATTGGATACTATTACTCTTGCAATAATTTTGGTCATTAGGAAGTACACTGCAAATCTTATGGACAATAAAATAACATAAATGTCCAAAGATATAAGAACAATAGGTACAATACAGAGAAGATAAACTACAACTCATTTTCTCTTTGCAAAACTTCAATATTGAATGTCAAAAATGCAACAACAATGGTCATAAAATCATAGAATGTAGATTACCAATGCAATCCTTAAAGATAGGAAACCCTAACAAACAAAATAAGAAGATATGGAAAAGAAAATCTGAATTATCAAGCAAGAAAGATGATGAATATACAACATCTAAAATTGATGAAGTTAATAGTACGAGAATGGTGGGTAAAACTTCTAATAAAGAATACAAAAATCAAATCTATGCATGTAAAGTAGATCAATATCAATACACAAAAAATCCTAAAGAAAAATATGACACAATTATAGAACTTGATAATGTCATGCAAGTAGATTATCCATTACCTAACAAATGGAAAATGAATTTTTTTTTTCTCAAAAGAAGGATAAAAAAGCTTATGGTGCACAAAACAATGATGATGATGATGAACCTTCAATAAGAGATCAACCGAAAGAATTACACGATGATGATCTTGGAGGTTTTTCAAACACTATTTTGATGATCCACTGAAACTCCTAAAAAATTAGAAACAAAGAGGGGAAGGAGAAATTAGGGAAGACTTAAAATTTCTCCCGTTGATACTCCTATGAGTATTGAAGCACAAAAAAATGAATAGATAGCTAGGATCATCAAAAGCATCATGGTTTGATGGTATAACTCTATGTAGGTTCCGACATGGTTTGTTGTAGGTCTTCATATTCCTAGGAACAATGCAGGCTATGTATTCTCTCAGTAAAGTCATGTGATATTATCATGCATTGGTCCCAAAGTGGTTATAAGTGGACAAAACCTAAATGGAATTTAGTATGTGGGAAAGAAATGGAGTGAGTGGAAAAGTATAAATAAAAATATGCTTGTTTCATTTGTGAGAGAATGGGTAAGAAGGATATTAAAATGTAAGAAAAATCTGTGGTCTAGTTTCTATGATGGTAGTTCTACAATAGTGAGGTAATGATGAAGACAGGCCAAGCATACATCTGAAAATGAAGGGAAAAGACTACAAGTTGAAGTTTTAGGAACGATAATTATGACAGAGGTTGTAGAAGATACTGAGATAGTGAATGGGACAATGACCGAGAAAATATAAAGATGTATTGGTTGGTTGATGTGTGTTTGAGTTGGATGGATAACTATATCAATTCTAGTTGGATAGATTGAAGTCTATAAACAAGTTGAGTCATGCGGAAAACAAAGTATAAAAGTCTCTTAGATGAATTTAGAAGCATTGTATAGTAGAGAAGCAATGGACAGGCCCAAGGATTGTTTTATAAGTATGAGCTACAGTTGTGCAATGTTACAATAGGGCAGCAGTATCCACAACAATAACAATACGTTGTATATAGTGGTATACATGGCATCTTGTAGAGATGACAGAGAGAGAATATTGACAGGGGGAGTCATTCAGTTAAGACAGACAAATATTAATCATAGGAGGAGCAACCCTTTGTCATTGATGTCAAAGGGGGAGAGTAACTTCAGAGGAGAGAAGCATCATCAAAAGGGTATTTTTTGTATGAAATTGGTGTGTTTACATCAATGACAAAGGGGGATATTGTTGAACATATTGTCATTGATGTGTTGTCATTGATTTCAACAGTCGATGTCATTATGATGTGATGATGATTTGTTATGAAAAAAATGAACAGGAATCTACCAAAAATGTCAGAAGGGAAAGCACACTGCAGAAATGCGATTAGGATTGAAATTCCCACAGTAAAATTGTAAATAAATTGAGGAAAAATATCGTCCATTGATGTAGATTATGGGATCATTCTCGACCGTTAGATCAAGAGCAGTGGAAGGAGAGTGTAAGGTGCACTAAATAACTGACAACAAGCAGTCACCACAACCTTATGAATTATTCAGTAGGTAAACACTCCAGAGAGATTGAAATTCTCAGAGTTTGAGTAGCCCAGAGCCCCGGAGTCACGAATAGCCAAATACCTGAAGAGTGGAGCTTGTTTGTGCCTAAGCCCATGGTCCTAGCTCCTGGACTTATCAAAATATAGCAAGCAGAAAGTGCCAATACACACTCCTATAAAATTTTCTCTGGGAGAGTTGGAAGTCTACAAAGGTCAGAGTCTCAAAGCTCCGAATTCCCAAAGTGAAAGAGAACCGTCCACTCAACTGCAGATCAATTCATGGTTGTTGATTTGTTTGAAACCTCTGTAAAATCCAGGATCATCCATCTACGGAAGAATGGATATCGACCATCCGATCTAGTTCGGAAAAATACACTCTAGTTTTGAATGATTGCAAAGGAACAAAGTCCTGAAGGCTGAGATAAATCTGGGCCATTGATCTAAGAGCTGATCATAGCTGTTGGATCAAGGATTCATATGAAACTATGACCAGGAGGAGGACATGTGCCACATCAAGAGATCCACATCAACAAGAGCACATCAACAAGGAAACATGGTGCAATCATATGGTGACAAGTGTCTAGGTCCAGTTGGCACTTTAGGTTATGTAAGTCACAAATATAGGTGACACGTGGCATCCACTCGGCCAATGCCAAGTCAACAGTGACGTTAACAACTTACCTCACTCTTAGATTTTTTCCTTCGGGGGAAACCAATGTCTACCACCAACAACTACCCAGAGTATTGAAGGTCGAAGTCAATGTTAACTGTTGATCTAATATCCTATGGATTCTCACATGACCGTTAGATCAAAACGTAGTGGAAAGATGATGTAAACAATCCCATGTTGACCACTTCGGTGTTGACCAACTCCGATGGAAATTTGAACAAAAATTACCTGGACCTTCAAAGCCCCAAAGTCCTCAAGTAAATAGTGGTCGTCCATCTCAACCTTTTATTAAGTCATAACCGCTGGATTAAGCTGTAAAAGGATAAGTAAGGATTTGATCTAGACCATATATTTGGTTCCGGGAATCACACCAACCATTGGATCAACCCTTGTGAGAGGTAACCACTTCGGGGATTTGAAACTACAAAAGATTGTATGAGAAAGAAAACAACCGAAGGTCGAATTCTGGAGGACTAGGTTCCAACCCCTGGTCATGAGTTATGAACCTTCACGATTTATGAAAAACACTCTCATTAAATTAAAAAACTTCACAATAATGTTTGAATAATAATAGATATTATTGTTAATTTAAAATGAAGAGGTGTGATGGTCCAAACAAAGGGACACAATGCTTCATAGCTCACACTAGTTGGAATATTATATAAATGATAAATAATGGTGAGAAGAAAGTGTCTCTGTAGTCCATATCGAAAGATCAAAACAGAAGTAGAGTCCAAGAAGAAGAACTGATGATTCTTAAGTAGTTAGGGTGGAAGGGAGGAGCTTAAAAGGATTCATATCCTTTACTAAGTAAAGATAAGGGAGTTGGTTCTTCCTAGGGTTGGTGCCCTAAATATAAGGGAGTTGGTGCTTCCTAGGGTTAGTTCCCTAAAGACAAGAGAGTTGGTGATTCCTAGGGTTGGTGCCCTAGATACAAGGGAGTTGGTGCTTCCTAGGGTTGGTTCCCTAAAGATAAAGGAGTTGGTGCTTCCTAGGGTTGGTGCCCTAAAAACAAGGGAGTTCGTGCTTCCTAGGGTTGATACCATAAAGACAAGGGAGTTGGTTCTTCCTAAGTTTTGTACCTTGAAGAAGGGGATTGGTGTCTCCTAGAGTTGGTGCTCTAAAAAGGATTGGTGTCCTTCACTATTTATTTATAAAACCTTGTAATTTTTGTTAATTATATATTTATAATTGATTTTAAATACAAGTCCATTGTTGATCTGTTGTGGTAAATAATAAAATATCAAAGTAAATGCTAATTGTTGAAAAATGGAAATATTGATTCTCCAGGAGTGGAAAATTAGAGAGCATAATAGAGGGGTTTAATGTTATGTAGTATCCTAACAGGCCACATATCTTAGGTAACTCCATAGAGAGTGCCTTCTCCTTTGTACTTTCATTATTTCCATAATAGAGAAGAGAGAGCAGAGCAACCTCACCTTCTAGATGGGTTTTCTCCCGTAGGGTTTCCCAGAGAAAATATTTGTGTCATTTAGTGGATGATGTGTGATTGTAATTTTCCATTCTCTATTTTCCAGATTTTATCTATTTTCATGCATAAACAGAAAATTAATAATTATATATTCTCTAAACCTAAAGGAATTTAACCTTCATAGGTAGATTACATTTTTCTTTATAAGATATGCTGTGACGAGTTGTTCCAGTGGAATATCCACATCAATTTACATATCATACTGGTATCAGAGTAGGTTTTTCTTTTAGGTATTAGTGGGAAGTTGCAGGATCCAAGAAATAGCTAAAAGAGAAGTTGTAGAAACCCTATCCATGGTGGATGAGTCTATTATTAATAACCTTCAAGATTCAACAAAAGATATATTTGAGAGGTTGGAAGTGCAAGTCTTCGACATTATTCACAATATGAACCTCCTCATGGTGGCTATATAAATTAATATCATACCGTTCAAATTTGATGGAGGTTCTAACTCAGATATCATATCGATGGGGAAATAGGGAGATCAAGAAGACATAGGAAAGGAGTCATGATTTTTTTTTGAGAAAGAGTATCCGAGTTTGAGTGTCATGAACCCTTCACAGTCCCTATTCAATATGGAAGAGAAAGTGGAGATAAAACCATACCAGGGTGAGATCGATGCATTAAAACTAAATTATTGGTTGCAACAACTAGAAGTTTATTTTAGTGTTCACCATATAGATGAAGAGAAAAATATTTCGTTTGCTATATTGAAGGTAGAGGGACATACTTTAACCTGGTGGGAAATCCATACAAAAACACTAAGGTTGGAGGGTAATCCTCTAGTAACTAGGTGGAAGGACTTCAAAACCCTCATCATGTTCTAATTCTACCCTATTGGGTATGTAGAGGAACAATGGATCTAGTGGCACTACTTCATGCAAAGAAATGGGAAGAGTGTATAGGAGTACACCACTGAGTTCAGAAATATGGCCATCAATTGAGTATCTCTCCCAAGAACCCATATTTAATCCTCAAGTATCTGGGGGGTTTACACAAACATCTACGAAAGTAGTTGATAATCTCCAAGCCAAGAACAATGTATGAGGTGTGTGTATAGGCACAATACCTGGAAAACATAGGTAAAAAGAAGGGGAAATGTTAAGAACCAAATATAAAAATAGATTAAAAAACCTTAGAAAAAGTACTCAATTCCTTGAAAAAGATATAATTTCAGATAATAAGCCTCTTCAAAGGGGAAACCTTCTTATACACCACATAAATTTACAAATACAAGATTATTCAAAATGAAAATGTCTCCATGGTATATATATGAGACTAGGAGGTACAATTACAATTAATGGACCCAAGACGACAAAAATAAAATAACAATACTAATGTAATATGGACCAATTAAGAGGTAATGTGCCACTATTTAGGGATTAACATGCCCCCCCCCCCTTCAGAAAAGTGTCGTCCACAATGCTTGAGTAATTATGGATGTTGATGTATAAAAGACTCATCTTCCCAAGTGGAATCTTTAGCAGGTAGTTTCACTCACTTAATGAGATACTCTGAAATGGATCTATTCCTCAGCTGGCAAATTCTTGTGTTAGTGATCGCTTCAGGATATAATATGATTTTTCCTTCCTTGTCAAGTTCTAGAAATATAGTTTGATCTGGGATCTTGTCACTTATAACCTTCTTTAAGCATGGAATATGGAAAACTGGGTGTACTCATGAAGATGCAGGCAACTCCAATTTGTATGCCATAGTACCAATCTTTTGCAACACCTTATAAGGGCCATAGTACTTTGGTGATAATTTATTATCCTTCTTAGCTTGCTTGAGGGACATCTGTGTGTATGGTTGTAGTCTTAAAAATACCCAATCCCTTATTTCAAAACTTCTTTCACTACGATGTTGATCTTCTTTTTGTTTCATGTGATTTTGTGCCATGGATAGGTTGTCCTTTAAGAGTTGAAGAACATGTTGTTGATGCTCGATGTGATATTCCACTCCTTGAACCTTATATTTTTATTTTAGAGAATAAGTGATGGAAAGTGGGTGATATCCATAGAGTGCCATAGATGGTGTCATTTTTATTGCAATATGAAAGGAAGTGGTATACCACCATTCTTCCAAGGGTAACCACTTGAACCATTGTGTTTGTTTATCATAGACAAAGAAACAAAGGTATCCTTCTAGAAATTTGTTCACTATCTCAGTGTGTCCATTATATTGAGGATGATAATATGATCTATGATCCAATTGAGTACCCAAACAAGAAAATAATTATGTCCAAAAATTTCTAGTGAAGATGGGATCTATGTCACTTACAATAATATTTGGGCTTCCATGTAGCTTTTGAATTGTATCTATGAATGCAGTGGAAACTTTACTGTCTTTGAAAGGATGAGAGAGTGCACAAAAGTGTGCGTACTTGGTCAGTCTATCAAAAATCACCATGATGACACTCTTTCATTCAGACTTCGATAACCCTGTGATGAAATCCATGGAAACCTCCTCCAAGCGCTGACTTGGGATGGCTAATGGTTGTAAAAGACCCGAGGTATTAATTGTTTCCACCTTATTTTGTTGGAAAACTGAACATTCTGCCACAAACCTTTGAACATAATTTTAAGGCCATCCCAAAAAATTTCCTTCTTGACCCTATGGTAGCTTTTCAAAAATCCTGAGTTCCCTCCTATCGGAAAGGTGTGCAATTCCAAGAGTACCTTTTTTTTTAGTTGGGATTTCTTACATAAATATAAGTGATATTTGTACCATAGTGAATTATTTTTCCATATAAATGTATCTAATGCACTGGAATCCTACTGCAACCTTTGAATGAGAGTCCACATGATTTCATTGTTCTTCCATTAATCCATCGCTTCTATTATCCAATCGGGTTGGATGATACATATAACATAGAGGAAGGTCTCAACATCATCATCCTTTATTGAGAGTGCATTTGCCACAAAATTTTGCTTCCCTTTTTTGTAGATGATTTCAAAATCATAACCCAACATCTTGGTCACCCATTTTTGTTGTTCTTATGAAGATAATATTTGTTCCAAGAAGTATTTAAGACTATCATGATCTTTTTTGACCTTGAAGTGCCTACCTATTAGGTAAGGGCGACATTTATTCAATTCATGTATTATTTCCATCATTTCCTTCTCATAAATGGGTTTGTGTAAGTCCTTTCCCTTGAGTGTCCAAATTTCAAAAGAAAGGGGCCTTCCTTCTTGCACTATAACAACACCAATGCCATTTCTTGAGGCATTGTATTCCACAATAAAGGTTTTTGTGAAGTCTGGTGTTGCCAATAAAAGAGCTTTACACATCGCCTCTTTAAGTTATTAAAAATCTTGAGTTTCCTCGAGAGTCCATGAAAATGCATCCTTCTTATTTAATATTGTTAAAGGTGTTGTTATTATTCCATCGTTCCGAACAAACTTGTAGTAGTAACCTGTCAAACCCACAAATCCTCTAAGATTCTTCAATGTTTTGGGAATCGACCAGTCCATCATGGCCTTAATCTTGTTAGGGTATACCTTGACACCTTCATGACATACAATATGATCCAAATACTCTACCTCCTTCACCCCAAAGAAAAAATTGGATGGTTTGGCATATAGTTGTTGCTCCTTTAGAAGTTGTAGCACCTTGTCAACATGTCTAACATGATCCTCCCAAGACTTTCTATAGATTAGTATATCATCAAAAAATAATAACACAAATTTTTGAAGGAAGGGATTGAAAATGGAATTCATCAACCCTTGGAATGTGGAAGGTGCATTCGCAAATCCAAAAGGAATGACGAAAAAATCATAATGGCCTTCATGAGTTCAAAATGTTGTTTTCATGATATCTGCTTCCTTCATTCTAATATGACGATACCCTGAACAAAGATCCAACTTTTTAAAGTAGATTTATCCATGTAGTTCAACTAACAATTCATCAATGATAAGAATGTGAAACTTATATTTAATAGTGATATTGTTGAGCTCTCTATAATCTAGACACATACACCATGAGCCCTATTTCTTGAGTACCATTAGCACCGGTGCATAGTAAGAACTTTGGCTCGCTCTAATAATGCCTTCCTCTAACATTTCTTCAAACACACGCTTAATTTCACTCTTATGGGCATAAGGGTATCTGTAAGGCCTGATGTTAGGAGGAACACTCCTAGGAATTAGGTGAATAGCATGATCATGATTTCGAGTGGGTAGAAGAAATCTGGGAATATATTCAAATACTTTGAAATTTTTATCAATGATCCCTTGGATATCTAGGGGAATATATGGCTTAGATGTTTGAACATCTAGTGAGCATAGTTGTACAATTACACCATGATGCCCCGTTTTCAATAATTTTGTCATGCCATTAGAGCTTATCACCTTACTGGGTTTCCCTATGATACCCCTTAAATATATTTCCTTTCCTTCAAATAAAAAATTCATGAAAAGTTCTTGAAAATTAATAGCCATTGTTCCCAATTATTGCAACCATTGGACTCCTAGTACGACATCAACACCACCCATGGGTATATAAATCATTGGAATATTCATTACATATTCCCCCATAGTAATATTGATCTTATGGAATTTTCCTGAGCAACTGATAGTTCCTCCATTTGCAATCATTACTTGAAACTCTAGCGCTGGATATATAAAGAAATTGAGAGCTTTGGCTAATTTATAGTGAATGAAATTATGAGTACTACCAGAATCAATTAGGACTATTACCTTTTTATTTTTGATATATCCTTCAATAATGAGGGTTTGAGGAGTGTTAATTCCATCCAATGCATTACATGATATCCTGGGAGTCAACTCTTTAGAAGAAATCTCTTATATGTTTTCATCTTGAGATGGTTATTTTTCTTGTTCTTGTTCTTCTTCCTCTTCACAACATATGTAGAATAATTTCTTCTCACCACACTGATTTCCCTTACTGTACTTGATGTCACAATTAAAGAATAAACCTTTTTATTTTCTTTCCTCCAATTGTTTAGGTGTTTTAGAAGAAGGACCATTATTCTCTCGATAGATGTTAAGAGTGGTCCTTCTAGTAGTCATAGCCACATTTTTACTTTCAACATTTCTCACCACCCTGAATGCATTCTCCAATGATTTGGGTTCCAAAAGGAGAACCTCATGTTGAATGTTATCCTTTAAAGTTCCTATGAATACATCAATTAGATTCTCATATAGAATATATGTTAACTTTATATTCAATCTTTGGAATTTCTCAATGTGCTCCGCAACTGAACCCTTTTTCTTGAGATTTATCAATTGGCTAAATAAGGTATTTCTCCTTGTATCCTCATAGTGTGCTATCATTTCTTCCATGAAAATTGTCCAAGTGACAAGTGATTTGTAAGAATAAAGACATCGATACCACACAAATTGATTGGGTTTGAAATATAAATAAGCAATATGTACCTTTTTTGTGTGTGGCACATCATGTAGAGCAAAGAACTGCTCCATCTGAAGTATCCATGTGATTGGATCCTTTCCATAAAAATTCCTCATATTGATATTAGGAAATTGGTTGGTCTTCAACCCAAATTTGGATTTTCTCTAGTCTTGATTCATCTTCCTTGTGTCCTCATCATGAATTTCATGGGATACATTTTCACTTTTAGGTGGCCTCTCTATTAGGAATTTTTCAATCCTTCCATGATATCCCTTTTTAAAACATCCATGTTAGTATCCATTATTGCCTCCAACTTAGATTCAGTTGAATCCATCATCCCTTGTAATTCATCTTTTGTTACTTTCTTCTTTTGTAAATCATTTATGTCTCCGTGCATTTCTTCACCTTCATCAAGAGTCCAAGTAGGATTTTCTGAAGGCTTATTTGGTGTAGAATTTCCCCTTTTTGGTGGGATGTTGTCCAAGTATCACTTTTAAACATTTTGGTGGCATGTTGTCTAAGTATCATGTTGTCCAAGGTGGCTCTTCTAGACAATATTTCTTTTGTTGTATCTCCAAAATTGTAGCCCTTCTAGGTCTGAAAATTTCATTATGTAGTTCTCTGATACGTCTTCTCTGTAATGCCGCAGGTCTGATCAAATTTGGATGTGCCAAGTGGAAGTTATGGTAAATTCCCCACACCTTGCTTATGTTTGTCCCTTCGAGGAGAGAGTACTTGTAAAGAATTCCAAGAGCACAATATATGATATTTGATTCTAAAAATTTCACTAGAAATACTACAAACGATCCACTATCCAATGAAACTGGTCTCACTTAATTTGGACACTCACTGAAGAAGATATCATTGTTTTACCCAAAACACTTGTTTGAGACTAGTTAATATGACTAGTCAGCTACCCTATCTTACACATGGTTTATCTAAAAAAATAGGATGACACAGAAGATGCAATTTTTATTAAATCTACCTTGATAATTTATATGATTATCCTATAGGTTTAGGGATATGAAATGTCCCAATTTGTTTTTTATAGCAGAAATTCCACGATGAATAAATTCAGGATGATTCCAGAACCCTATCTTACATAGGATATATCTCTGAAATTATAAGGCCTCAGGAGATGAAATTTTAAGACCACGTACCTTGATCTATATACTAAATATCCTCCAAGGGGTTTCTTCTGCAATGTCGTAGAAAAAATTTATAGCGAAAATTCTAAGGTGTATCAGATGCAACAACGAAACCCCAAGACCTTGAGATTTGATACTAGCTATTAAGAACCAAATATCAAAATAGTATAAAAAACCTCAAAATAAGTACTCAACACCTTGAAAAAGAGACAATTTCAGATAATAATCCTCTTAGAGGGGGAAACCTTTTTATACACAACATAAATTTACAAATACAAGATGATTCCAGATGAAAAGGTCTCCTTGGTATATATAGGAGACTAAGTGGTACAATTACAACTAATGGACCAAATCCGACATAAATAAAATAACAAATCTAATGTAATATGCCACAATTAAGGGGTAATGTGCCACTATTTAGAGATGAACATGAAACCAAGTGGTTCAAAGAAAAAAGAGCACCATGAAGCTTCCAAGGAGAGGAGGAAGAAGTGGAAATGAGGAAAAGATAAGAATACAACCAATACACATCAATGCAAATATCCCAACAAACATTTCAATCACTGCAAAAATGATGGCCATACAGAAGAAAAATGCTAGAAACTATATCTAGATATGAACTTGGAGAATTGCAAGAAGGACGGAAAGAAAAAGAACCTTCTAGCCACAGATTCAAGAAATTAGGTTGAAAGTAGCTCAGATGTGGATGAAAATATTTTCTGCACATCTATACATAAGGAGGTGAATCTGAGTATCCTTCATCTCCAAGAAGAGAAGGAGATGACCAAGCTCTTCCACATCAAGATTCAAGTCAAGAAGACCAAGATATATGTTCTATTCGACTCTAGTTCATAGGATAATTTCATAGTAGCATATATGGTTAGCAAGTTGGGATTGGAAGTTCACAATCATTCTAGCCCCTATCCATTGGGTTAGGTAAACAAGGATGCAAAGATAAAGGTAATGAAATAGTGTAATATTAAATTTGCTATAAGTGTTGATGTTATTGATGAAGTGGAATTGGACGTAGTAACCCTTGATGTATGTGGAGTAGTGTTTGGAATCCCTCACATGTATATGAGGGATTAAATATCCATGCCGAGAGCCAACCAATACTGAATGATCAAGGATGGGAATTATTACATCACCAGTGTGCTTAAAGGGAAGAACAAATCTGTTAAGCCCTAAATAATGGCTCATTACCCCTTAATTGGGGCATATTACATTAGTAATGTTATTTTATTTATGTCGTCTTTAGTCCATTAGTTGTAATTATACCTCCTAGTCTCCTATATATACGAAGGATAAATTTTCATTTGGAATCATCTTGTAATTGTACATTTATGTGGGAATAAGGAGGTTTCCCCCTTGAAGAGGCTTATTATCTGAATTTATCTATTTTCAAGGCGTTGAGTACTTATTCTGAGGTTTTTCTATGCTATATTGATATTTGGTTCTTAACATATGGTATCATAGCTCAAGGTCTTGGGGTTTTGCTGCTACATCTGAGACACCTTGGAATTTTAGCTATAATTTTTTTTTCTAAAACATTTCAGAAGGAACGGCTTGGAGTATATTTAGTAGACGTATCAAGGTACGTTGGGTTAAAATTTCATCTCCTGAGGCCTTATAATTTCGAAGATACAGCCTGTGCAATATAGGGTTCTGGAATTATCCTGAAATGAGTCATTTCATAATTGTCGCTATAAAATATTTTCTGTAACGTTTCAGACCCTAAAATCTAGATTCTATTCATAGAAATTAGTAAGGTATCTGTGGTAAAACTTTCAGCTTCTGGGTAAACTTACATTTGTAGATACGCCCTGTGGAAGATAGGGTATCTGATTAGTCCTATTGGCTAGTCTAAATAAGGTGTTCCAGGTAAAAAAATCATAACTTCTTCCTAGAGTATCCAAATTGAGTGAGACAGGTTGTATTGGATAGTGGACAATCTGTAGTATTTCTAGTATGAGTTTCAAAATTTTATATTAATTATTTTGAGCAGGGCACGCTATACAAGTGAGATCGCATGGAAAGGAAACAAATAAGCAAGTTGTGGGGAAGTTACCATAAATTCCACTTGGAACATCCAATTTTGATCAGACCTGTGGCATTGCAGAGATGAAATATCAGAGAACTACAAAAAAAAAAAGTTTCATACCCAGAAGGGCCGAAACTTTGGAGACACAACAGAAGAAAGATTGTCTAGCTGAACCACCTCAAAATCAAGGTTCAAAAGAGATACTTGGCCAACATGCCACCCAAAAAGGGAACTTCTACACCAAATAATCCTCCAGACAATCATACATGGACTCTTGATGAAGGTGAAGAAATGTGTAGGGACATGAATGATTTACAAAAGAATACAATAAAAAAATATGAACTACAAGAGATGATGGAGGGTTTAAAAGGGGAGATCATAGAAGGATTGAAAAAATTCCTAATAGAGAGGACACCTAAAAGTGATAATTTATCCCATGAAATTCATGATGAGGACACAAGGAAGGTGAATCAAGAATGGAGAAACTCCAAATTTGGGTTTAAGACCAACCATGTTCTTAAGATCAATATGAGGAAGTTTGATGGCAAGGACCCAATCACATGGATACTTCATATGGAGAAATTCTTTGATATACATAATGTGCCACATACAAAAAAGGTACGAATTTCTTCTTTATATTTAGAACCAAATCAATTTGTATGGTATCGATGGATTTGTTCTCGCAAATCACTTGTCACTTGGAAAATTTTCATGGAATAAATGATAGCACACTATGAGGATACAATGATCAATACCTTCTTTAGCCAATTGATAAATCTCAAGCAAAAGGGTTCAATTACAGAGCACATTGAGAACTTCGAAATATTGAATATAAAGGTAAAAGATATTCCACATGAGCACTTGATTGATGTATTCATAGGAACTTTAAAGGATAACATTCAACATGAGGTTCGCCTTTGGGAACCCAAATCATTGGAGAATGCATTTAGGGTGGCAAGAAATGTTGAAAGTAAAAATATGGCTATGGCTACTAGAAGGACGAATCCTAACAGCTATATAGAGAATAATGCCCCTTCTTCTAAAAAACCTCAACCTACAAGGTTGAGACCTCAACAATTGGAGGAAAGAAAATCATAAGGTTTATGATTTAATTGTGACAACAAGTACAGTAAGGGACATATGTGTGGTGAGAATAAATTATTCTATATAGATTGTGAAGAGGAAGAAGAACAAGAACAATAACAAGAACCATCTCAAGATGAAAATGTAGAAGCAATTTCATATGAAGAGTTGACTCCCACGATATCGTGTAATGCATTGGCTAGAATTAGCACTCCTCAAATCCTCAAGATCAAAGGATATATGAAAAAGAAAAAGGTAATAGTCCTAATTGATTCTGGCAGTACTCATAATTTCATTCACTATAAATTAGCCAAAGCTCTCAATTTCTTTGTATATCCAGCGCCAGAGTTTCAAGTAATGATTGCAGATGGAGGAACTATCAATTG
>ML781476.1:575055-608929 GCA_009831015.1 Picea engelmannii | reverse complement strand
TATGGCACTTTATGGATACCACCCTCCTTCCATCACTTCTTCTCTAAAAGAAAAATCTAAGGTTCAAGCAGTGGAAGATCATATCGAGAATCAACAACAAGTTCTCCAAATCTTAAAGGACAACCTGACCATGGCACATAATCGTATGAAACAACAACAAGATCAACATCGTAGTGAAAGAAGTTTTGAAGTAGGGGATTGGGTATTTTAAGACTAAAACCATACAAAAAGATGTCCCTCAAGCAAGCCAAGAAGGATAATAAATTATCACCAAAGTACTATGGCCCTTATAAACTGTTGCAAAATATTGGTACTATGGCATACAAATTGGAGTTGCCTGCATATTCACGAGTACACCCAGTTTTCCATGTTTCATGCTTAAAGAAGGTTATAGGCGACAACATCCCAGTTCAAACTATATTGCCAGAACTTGAAAAGGAAGGAAAAATCATATTGGAGCCTGAAGCCATCACTGACACAAGAATTCGCCAACTGAGGAATAGATCCATTTCAAAGTATCTCATTAAATGGAGGAAACTACCGGCTGAAGATTCCACTTGGGAAGATTAGTGTTTTATACAAAAGCATCCAGAGTTACTCAAGCATTGCGGACAACACTTGTCTCAAGGGGAGGGGCATGTTAAGCCCTAATATTGGCTCACTACCCCTTAATTGGGGCATATTATATTAGTACTATTATTTTATTTATGTCGGCTTTAGGCCATTAGTTGTAATTATACCTCCTAGTCTCCTATATATACCAAGGAGATATTTTCATTTTGAATCATCTTGTACTTGAACATTTGAGTGGGGTAAAAGGACGTTTCCCCCTCGAAGAGGCTTATTATATGAAATTATCTCTTTTTCAAGGCGTTGAGTACTTTTTCTGAGGTTTTTCAATGCTATATTGATATTTGGTTCTTAACATTGGGCCTTGTGAATTTCTACCATAGGTTCGTGTTGGGATTCTCCCATATTGCATGGGCCCTTAGCCAAATAACCAGGGGTGGCGGTAAGGTGAAATTCACATGGGGCCAGTCCCAACAACAAGCGTTCGACGATTTGAAGTAACATTTGTGCTTAGCCCCAGTACTTTCACTACCAGACCTGCAACATCCCATTGAGATCGAGACATATGCTTCAGACTATGCGGTGGGAGCCGTTCTCACTCAACACGACCACCCTGTGGCCTATCATAGTGAGACACTATCATATGTTGTCCATAAGTACCCTACTTATGACAAAGAAATGTACTCCATTATGCAAGCCTGTCGCCAGTGGATACATTACATTCTCGGGAAGGAGACAATCATCCACACTGATCATAAGCGACTGCAGTTCATGCAGAGACAAGGAAAATTGCAGAATGATCGCCATCAAAAGTGATCCACATACTTACAACAATTCCACCTCAACATCAAGTATAAAAAAGGAAGCACCAATCACGTCGCTAATTGCCTCAGCAGACCACCAATCGCGTCACTCACCATGGTGCTAGACTCTTGCGGCCATGAGACCTTTGGATGGCCCCAAGTCTATGATACATACATGAACTTCGCCACCACCTACCAAATTTTGGGTGAAAACGGAGTTGTTGATAATTTCCATCTTCAATATGGGTTGTTGTGTCGTCTGGGCCATATCTATGTTCCATCAAGCGAGCGAGTGAAGATGATCTAGGAAGCCCACTACAGTCGGGTGGCAAGACACTTTGGTGTTGAAAAGACAATGGATATGCTACAAAAACATTTCTATTGGCCGAAACTTCGACAAGAAGTCAACAAGTATATCAGGTCCTGCACTGCTTGCGCTATTTCCAAATCGACCATTAAGAAATAGGGCCTGTACACCCTTCTTCCTTCTCCTGATAGGTCATGGGAATCCATATCAATGGACTACATGTTGGGCCTCCCATCCACCAAGCGAGGAAATGACTGTGTTTTTGTGGTTGTTCATCTCTTTTCTAAGATGGCGATTCTGGTTGCCTGCAAGAAGAACATCACAACAGAGGCCACTGCCAAGCTCTTCTTTGAACGAGTCTGGGTACATTTTGGAATACCACAAACCATTGTCTCATATTGGAACAGTTGATTTCTCAACACATTCTAGTCGAGCCTCTAGTCACTGTTGGACACCAAGCTCACCAAATCCACGACCTTCTATCCCCAGACAGATGGCCAAACCGAGGTCGTCAATCGAATGATTGTGCATATCCTTCGCATGTATTATTCAAAGTACCCTCACACATGGGATGAGAGCCTTCCCTATTCCCAACATAGCTACAACCGAGCCTTGCATATCTCAACCAACCACAAGCCCTTTCAGGTGGGGTTGGGATTCCAACCATTGGGTCCCATAGATGTTGCACTTCCGCTTGTGGTCACCTCAACCGACTTATATCCTGCTCCAACTCAAGATAAAAAAGCCACCTGGTTCATTGAGTGGATCTAACACATCCCCCAACAGGTTTATGATATCCTACAAAAGTCCAATGAAAAGTACAAGTAGTGCCATGATCAACATCGGGTGCCACATAAGTTTCAGGTGGGCGACAAAGTTTGGTTGCACTTGTAGAAAGAATGCCTCACAGGACCCCATCGAAATATTTTACCACTCCATTATGGGTCGTACACCATCACCAAGGCTGTGGGGGATAATTCTTTTGATCTAAACATTCCTCCTTTCCTTGCCCTGCACCCAGTGTTCAACGTGGATCTCCTTCGCCCTTATTTCCCACCATTATTGGACACCTCAGACGTAGCAGAGAATATGACACCAACATAGCTCAATCCTAACTGCATACAACAGGAATCCAATGATCATATTGTGGACACACAGATCAAGGGCACTTGACAACAAATGATCTAGCTTTATCGAGTCGTCAAAGCAGAGCAACTCTTGCACCAAGGCAAGTGGCTCACCCGGGGCCAAATTTAACATAAATTTCCTCATCAGATGGGGGAAATCAACGCAATGGAGACAATTTATTCCTCAGGAGGGAGGATTGATCTTGGTGTATATCAGTGACCACCCATCTCTTCCAACTATCTCAAAACAATTTTATGACACTTTTGGCAATTTACTATTTTTAGCAATTTTAACTTCTGGGGCCATTTTGAAGGCCTAAATGAAGGATTTTTTAGGATAGATATTCTCAATGATATTTGAAGGCATTATTGAGACCCCAAAATGAATTTAATCGACAATACCTTTCCAATGGGCTATCATATGTCTAAAACAAAGATTGTATGCAAAAGTTACGACCCCGAGAAGTTGATGTACTAACTTACCCAAACGGGGCCCACATGACTTTTGGTGCTTCATCTCCTAGGGTTAGGTTTTTGGATGTCTAGGTTTTTTGGCATTCCTGTTTATTGTAAAAATCCCTTCAGAGCCTCATTGTAATGATCTTCTTGCGAATGAGCGCAACCGTCA
The DNA here is from genome assembly GCA_009831015.1 of Picea engelmannii. Lineage (NCBI taxonomy): Eukaryota > Viridiplantae > Streptophyta > Pinopsida > Pinales > Pinaceae > Picea > Picea engelmannii. Next base: position 605,494 of record ML781476.1, on the reverse strand, counting down.
CATCTCTTCTCAGAGATAAGATGCCACCATTCCAACAAGCTTGTTTCCGCTGCATTTTATAGTTTCAACTTATTTCCTTATTGAATATAAAACCAATTTTACTGTATCTCTGTTATTTTGTGTTAAGCACCTGTTAATAATCTGTAGTCATTTCATTTTTCTCATAAAATCTAGATCAACGATGGTACAAAGATCGCTTATATTTATGTAAGAACTCCCAACTCAAACAAAAGGTACTATTGGAATTTCACACCTCTCTAGTAGGAGGGAACTCAGGATTTTTGAAAACATACCATAGGGTCAAGAAGGAATTTTTTTGGGATGGCCTTAAAACTGATGTTCAAAGGTTTGTGGTAGAATGTTTAGTTTGCCAACAAAATAAGGTGGAAACAATTAATACCCCAGGTCTTTTACAACCATTAGCCATCCCAAGTCAGCACTGGGAGGAGGTTTCCATGGATTTCATCACAGGGTTACCAAAATCTGAAGGAAAGAGTTTCATCATGGTGATTATTGATAGAATGAACAAGTATGCACACTTTTTTTCACTCTCTCATCCCTTCAAAGCCAGTATGGTTTCCACCACATTCATGGAGACAGTTCAAAAGCTACATGGCAGCCCAAAGATTATTGTAAGTGACAAAGATCCCATCTTCACTGGTCATTTTTGGACATAATTATTTTATTGTTTGGCTACTAAATTGGCTCATAGCTCATCCTATCATCCTCAATCTAATGGAAAAACTGAGATAGTGAACAAATATTTGGAAGGCTACCTTCGTTTCTTTGTCTCTGATAAACAAACATAATGGTTCAGATGGTTACGCTTGGTAGAATGGTGGTATAACACTTCCTTTCACACTGCAACAAAAATGACACCATTTATGGCACTCTATGGATACCACCCTCCTTCCATCACTTCTTCTCTAAAAGAAAAATCTAAGGCTCAAGCAGTGGAAGATCACATCGAGCATCAACAACAAGTTCTCCAAATATTAAAGGACAACCTAACCATGGCACATAATCGCATGAAACAACAAGCATATCAACATCATAGTGAAAGAAGTTTTGAAGTAGGAGATTGGGTGTTTTCAAGACTACAACCATACAAACATATGTCCCTCAAGCAAGCTAAAAAGGATAATAAATTATCACCAAAGTACTATGGCCCTTATAAGGTGTTGCAAAAGATTGGTACTATGGCATACAAATTGGAGTTGCCTGCATATTCACGAGTACACCCAGTTTTCCATGTTTCATGCTTAAAGAAGGTTATAGGTGATAGGATCTCAGTTCAAAATATATTTCTAGAACTTGACGAGGAAGGAAAAATCATATTGGAGCCTGAAGCCATCATTGACACAATAATTCTCCAGCTAAGGAATAGATCCATTTCAGAGTATCTCATTAAATGGAGGAAACTACCGGCTGAAGATTCCACTTGGGAAGATGAGTCTTTTATACAGAAGAATCCAAAGTTACTCAAGCATTGCGAACAACACTTGTTTCAAGGGGAGGGGCATGTTAAGACCTAAATAATGGCTCATTACCCCTTAATTGGGGCATATTACATTAGTAATGTTATTTAGTTTATGTCAGATTTAGTCCATTAGTTGTAATTATACCTCCTAGTCTCCTATATATACCAAGGAGACATTTTCATTTGGAATCATCTTGTAACTGTACATTTATGTGGGCATAAGGAGGTTTCTCCCTTCAAGAGGCTTATTATCTAAATTTCTCTCTTTTTCAAGGCGTTGAGTACTTATTCTAAGGTTTTTCTATGCTATATTGCTATTTGGTTCTTAACAAGATCTCACTAGTAAGTGTCAATCAAGACAATGAGTTGAATAGTTATAGTAAGAAATATGTTTTTAGTTTCTTTAGAGAAAATCACTTTGATGATGAGTCAATGAGTGTGAAGGCATCCCTAGAGGGGTGTACTAAAGAGTAGAGACATTAGTTGGAGGATTTTCTACAATAATATAGAGGAGTGTTCAAGGAGCCTAAACAGATACCACCCAAGGGGGATGTGGAGCATTTTATATAGTTATTTCCTGAATCCCCATTTCCAAATATTGGGTTGTATATATAGTTTTCTCTAGAAGTGAATGAAGTGAAGAAGTAGTTTTTGGAACAGGGTGTAATTCAACCAAGTACCTCACCTTGTGGGTCACCCATAATAGTTGTTCCCAAGAAGGATAGGACTTGGATAATGTGTATCGATTATAGAGCATTGAACAAGGTTATATTAAAGAATCGAGACCCTCTTCCAAGGATCGATGATCTGTTGAACCAACTGTAACATGCCAATTAATTTAGTAAGATGGATTTTAAATTAGGATATCACCAGGTACGCATCAAAGAATAATATACCTGGAAGACTGCCTTCAAGACAAGGAAAGGTTTGTATGAGTGGTTGTTTATGCCATTCAGTTTATGCAACACACCGACTACATTTATGAGACTAATGAATTATGTTTTACGCCCTTATCTAGATTTATTTTTATTGTCTATTTGGATGATATATTGGTTTATAACACCAGCCGGGAGGAGCACATCTCACATATTATGTAGGTTTTAGAGACTCTGAAAAAGAAATAACTACTAGATAATCTCAAGAAATGTGAGTTTTCTCCAAAACTTTTGGTGTATTTGGGGTATGTGATCGGTGGAGGGGAGCTCAAGATAGATCTTGCAAATATGGAGGCCATAATGAAATGGTCAGTTCCTACAAATGTCACTAAAGTTAGGAGTTTTTTTGGGGAAATAAAATACTTGCGGAAGTTGATAGCTTCATTTCCAGTGATAACTGCACCACTCCATGCCAACTAGTGGGGGAAGAATAAATAGAAGGCCTTTGATGATTTCAAAATAAATATCATTCAAGCACCAATGCTCACACTACCAAAATTTTAGAATCCCTTTGAAGTGGAGACATATGCAAGTGGGTATTCCATGGGAGCCATTTTGAGGCAAGGAGGAAGGTCAATATGCTATCATTATGAAATATTTCATGAGGTATTTCTTAACTACCCTACCTATGACAAGGAAATCTATGCCTTGGTTCAAGCTGTCAAGAAGTGTAAGCACTATCTGATGGGAAAGGAGACCATCATCCACAAAAATCACCAACCACTATAGTATTTTCAGGCCTAGAGTAAGCTACAACAAGCAAATAATTACAAGTGAATGGGATTTTTACAATAATTTCATCTAGTCATCAAGTATAAGAAGGGAAGCATAAACAAGTTGGAATACATGCTTTCACGGCCACCCACATCCAATATTACAACTTTGGGAACTCTTATGCATATGGATCCTTTTAACCATGATGCATACAAAGAGGAACACACAAAATATGAGGACTTCAAGGAGGTGTTTCAATAGCTATAGGTCCAAATTCATATAGAATAAGGTGATGAAAATGTTGACTATCATTTCTAGAATGGTTTACTCTACAAGATCAACAAGATTTGTGTCCCTAAAGGTGAATGACTGCAACTTATCAGAGAGAAACACACCTCCAAGGTTGCAGGATATTTTGGTGTTGGAAAGACAATTGCTAATTTACAAAGGTATGTGTACTGGCCCAAAATGAAAGAATATGTAGCATGGTATATTAGAGGATGTATACTTTGTTGTACCAACAAGCCTAGTAATAGGAAGCAAGGTCTATACTATCCCTTACTTGTACCCACTCAACCTTGGGAAAGCATTTCCATAGATTGTTTAAGAGGTTTACCAACCACAAAGAAGGGTAATGACTATTTGTTTGTGGTAGTTGACAGGTTCAAAAAAATGTGCATTCTCATGCCCTGTAAAATGACCATCAAGGGACATAAAGCAACAAACTTGTTATTTGAACAAGTCTGGGTGCACTTTGGGATACCAAGGAGCATCATCTAGGATAGGGATACTAGATTTCTTAGTGCATTTTGGACTACATTGTGGGAGAAGATGGACACTAAGTTGAAGAGGTATACAACATTCCATCCAAAGACAGATGGGAAGATGGAAGTAGTTAACATAATTTTGTGGATCTTTTGAGTGGTTACAATAATAAAAATTCGAAGAGTTGGGATGAAAATATAATCTATATACAACACTCTTATAACAGAGTAGTCCACATTTCTATTGGTAAGTCACCTTTTGAAACTTTCTTTGGGTATTTTCCACCTTCACCCTTAGATGTTGTCTATGGAAAATAAGAAGGACTAAGGTAGGACCTCATAAGAGATGCATTAAAAGAATTAAATTTGTTGAGAAGATTAGGCAGATCCATTTGCAAGTACAATAGACATTGAATAAGTCACAGGAAAAGTACAAGGCTAGACATGACCAACATAGAAAAGAGAGAACATTTAGAGTGGGCGATAGAGTATGGTTACATGTGAATAAGGAAGGACTACAAGGTCCTTGTAAGAAGATAAAAGATATATGGTATGGTCCTTTTGAGGTATTGGAAAAGGTGGGAGATAATTCCTACAGACTCATTCTACCTCCATACATATGTATTTACTCAGTAGTGAATGTGGAGAATCTCAAACTCTATGAGCCTTCCTTGTTGGATCACAAGAAGGAGAAGGTCCTACTTTCCATAGAGGACTTAGCACTAGATTCTTAGGTAGAGTTTAAAATGACACAATTTTTCAGAAGCGGTCTAGAACTACAAGACATGAGAAGCATGATCTTTGGAAGATTTGTTTGAAAGGACAACTTCTAGGAAAAGAAAAGTGGTACTCCATGGAGAAGGTAGATAAAAAAATTTCTCACCTCATTCAGTAAATATTTTGGGGAACAAAAGACTCCCTAAATGGGGAGGTATGATCCAGATTGGATCATTATATTATTTTTCATCTATCACGATGCTTTCAAAGTGGGAAAAAATGAGGAATTAGTTTGCAAGGTAATTTTAGTGATAGGTCCCATTTTGAAAAATTGGGGTCCATAACCTTCTGTAGCCATTTTGAGGCATTAAATGATTTTTTTTTGGAACTCTAGTGTCTAGAACCCATGCACACTCCCTTGATGGTGTTCTACACTCCAATACCTTTCCAACGGTGCATACCATGTGTGAATCAAAGTTTGAATGAAAAATTTATGCCTCCCACAACTTGAATATCATGTTGACTACCATGGTACGAGAAGATTCCACGCCAACCACCATTACTCATGCATATGGGGCTATCCACATGAGGAATTTAAACAATATTCTATAAGGTTCAAAACCCTATCAGAATTGAGGGTTGAGTAAGTAAAAAACCTACCTCTATATGGATATTGGGCTATGTTAAATACCGGGCCACTAGGAGGAGAAGGGGTTCCATAATATGTTATTCTATTTTGTTCCATATCAGAGAAAAACAAATGGGAGTGGTAAATTAGAGAGCATAATAGAGGGGGTTAATTTTCTGTAGCAGTATACCAGGCCACATGTCTCAAGTAAGTTCATAGAGTGCCTTATCCTTTGTACTTGCATTATTTCCATACTAGATAAAAGAGAGCATAGAAGCCTCACTTTCTAGGTGGGATTTCTAGTCCCGTAAGGGTTTGCCACAAAAAATATTTGTGTCATTTTGTGGATGGTGTGTGATTGTATTTTACTGTTCTCTATTTTCCTCATTTGATCTATTTTGATGCATAAGAAGAAAATTAGTAACTAAATATTATGGAAATATAAAGGAATTTAACCTTCATAGGTAGATTTCAATTTGATTTATCAGATCTGTTGTCACAAAATGTTCCAGTGGAATATCCATAGAGTTTTACAGATCAAAATTTGTATTGATGTGTTTCTTATACATTGATTAATAGATCATTGGTTTTCCCTTCCAAATTTTTGTATTAAAATTGCAAATGTTTAGATCTGATTTGTTTCCTTATAGATCATAGTAGACACAAGCTAAATATAGGATTATAACACTAGGAAGAGAAACATAATGGTATTTCTTTGTCTCTTGTGTGCAGGGAGAAAGTTGTATGAGTTGGATCTAGAACTTTAGGACTTCAATATCCATGACATACAAGGACAACCTTGAAGAACAAGGTATCCTACTCTACCACTACCTAGCATAGTTATGAATATGCTTGATTGTGTCTAGGAAAACCATATGAGTCTAAAATTGTTGTCTTCCTAGGATAAGTTATGGATAAATCTTACCAATGGGATACAAACATCTCCCTAGGATATGCCTACTGATCCTAGACATACAACAGGTTTAGACTCCTATGAATTTCCTAGACACAAGCAAATAGATTTGTAACTATGCTAGGTAGTGGTACAATAACATACCTTGTTCATGAAGGATGTCCTTGTATGTCCTGGTTTCTATAGTCTTGAAGTTACAACTCCAACTCCTATATCCCACTCCATACAAAAAAGAGATAAAAAAATACCATTCTACTTCTCTTTCTAGTGTTGGAATCCTAGATCTAGCTTGTGTCTACTCTGATCTATAAGGAAACAAATCAGATCTGAAAATTTTTAATTGCAATACAAACATTTGGAAAAGAGAAAAAATGATTTATTAATCAATGTTTAAGAAAAACATAGATAGAAATTTACCTTAATATGTTGATGCATTCCTCCTTTCCCATTGCTCCTTGCTCCTCCTCAGTTGTCACCCAATCTAGGAAATGTGATTGCAACTGGTCTGGACTGGAAGAGCTCCTATGAATTTCGACAACATATTTCTGTGAATGATTCTTATTTCTTATTCTCAATATTGGCCTTCCTTATATATATTCTTTGAAGGGATTGGGAGATCTTCTATATCTTCTATAAACCAATGGGGACTTGATTGTTGTGAGTTCCAATACTCATGCCACGAAGACCCAACTCATAAATCACTTACCTCCTCGAAAATATTCAAATATAGAAGTTTACATGGGAAATCACACTTTGTACACTATCAACTAGTGATAGGTTGCAGATTGTTAGTGGTGTAACTAGAGACTGGTCACTATTTGATGGAAAAATGAACAACGAACTCCATCAAAAGGTTATTGAATCATGAACATAAGAGTGTGTCTTAGATTTCATCTCCTGTATGTCCTTCTTGACACTATACAGTGGAAATTAATACTATAATAGATGCCCCCTAATGTGTGAGGTCAGTAAAGGAACGAATGGCCAAAACAAATAACTATACTGGTCATCAGAGTGATGTAGCACGGGAAGAGAGGAAAGAGATCAAGAAGCCAAGGAGTACCTATAAAAAAACACCAATCATATAGACATATATAGACCATCCCCAAGGTAGACATACCCAAACTTGGAAGAGAATCAAAGAATATCCACCAAAGCAATACACTGTGGATCCATGAAATCAAATGTAATACCATGAACATTAAAAATAATACACGATGAATCCACATCATCAATGAGATCATATCCATGAGAAAATACAATGTGGATATATGTCACAACATATACATCAATAAGACAACAAGAGTTGAGGAGAGTGCCCTCGAAGTCTTCAAATTTCTCATATAGAAGTGATATAATCCATCACAACTTGAGAGGGGTCATGTGAAGGAATGATGTAGCCCCAAAGCCAAGGTCTTTGACGCAAATTGCGATGGTACGACTCTACAACATGATAATGTTATAGAAATTTTTCCCACACTTTATGAATCATTCTTTAGTTTCCTTCCCCTTCCCTCTGTAGACTCATTTCCCCTATTTTTCCTAATCCAAAGTCAAAAATTCAAAATTTTGTGCATATACGCATGCTACAACTAGACAACTTGCGTATACTTAGGTTGCTCCATTACAACCCAGATACATCGGGTTTTGTTCTCAAAATTAAAAAATATTTTGGGTTTTCCATGCCAATTCACATGATCCATACCTTTTGGCCTTTCATATGGTAGAAATGATATGATTCAACGCTTCAATTCCCTTTGAAGGCTATAAATTGAGCCATATACAAGCCTTGAGAAGGAGAGAAAAATTTGAGAGAAAACATACTATGGAGAAATTTCACCTCATATTGACTCTACATCCCTTTGTCCTTTAATTATGAACTTCTCTTGTGTTCAACCTCCAAGGTATTCCTATTTTGTGAAGGAGGAACCCAATTACTCTTATAACTTATGAGCTTTCCTTGTAGAGGATCGAAGTGGTGAAGGCCTAGGTGGAGTAAATTAGTTTCTCGGTTCTGTCAAGTGATGTTACATGAAGTTGTCACTTATGCACTTCTGTTGATTATATTAATAGAAATACTCTTTTCTCGTCCAATTATATGTTACAAATATTTGTGTTATTTTCCATGGGTAAATTTGTTATATATGTTAATAGACTATGCTAGTTTATATGCTAACACTTTATATATTTTCATATGATTGTGTGTCTTTAATGTTGAGGACAAGTTATAGGTATCAAGTATTAAATTGTTAGCTCGACAATAGTCTTCAACGAACGTCCAGAAGAGCTACACTATTATCCTTTCTTTTGTTGTCATTTCCATTTATCTAGCATACTTGAGATTAGAGTTGATTTCTGGGTGTCATTCTATTTGTTGTGGTATTACCCTAAGCCAGTGACATTTTTTCCTCGTAACATAATTGGTGACTCCACTGAGGAATTTGTCCATTTTTCGGGTTAGTTGGTTATTTTTCTCTTTGTTTTCCCGAGTTTCTATATTGCATGTTTCTTAACATCCTCTACATTGCTTCACATATGAGTTTCTTGGCCTAGTCCTTACCCATGTAAGTTTTAAACCTATGAAGTAAAGCAATGTATATAGATTCTTAAGCAAAACAAAATTCAATCAATGGCTCATACACAGATTACAGAGAGATTTTATATCGGAAACCCTCAACCAGGAAAACCTTTCTTATATTCATTATATCGAATTCCTCCATTCACTATACAATATATACAATATTTTTTAGGTATTCCATAGATACCAAAACCCTAATCCCTTAAACTGGGATTATTTTTAGTAAACCGCAAAAAATAGCAAAAACCGCCCAAAAATAATTTTTGGGGCACTGTTGCGAACGCTGCACGTAACCATGGGGGGGGGGATACCTACCCCCCCTAGGACCCCCCTAGGAAAGAACCCGGTGCACACAACACAAAAAAATCACTACTACGAGGGATCGTTAGATGCATTTGCCATATCTGACGCACCCACACACACACATGCAAAGAATATAACACATACCCAACATTCTCCCACTTGCTGTTTTTTTTTTATCCAGGGGTCCAGGGGATTATATAGTCAACAATCCAGGGCAACAATGCCCATTGTTACTCTACACCAGGATAAATTTTCTGTGCTCACAGACTTTGTCAATGAATTTGCAACATTCTTCAAAGTGTCAACCTTTTCCAGCAACACCTTCTTTTCCTCAACCATGTCTCTCACAAAGTGATACTTTACATCAATATTCTTTGTCTTCGAATGGTAAGATGGGTTCTTTTCCAGGAATATTTCACTTTGACTGTCACAATATAATCTCACTGCTTGTTGTACCAACCCAATACCTGAACACAATCTTTGTAACCATACTGCTTCCTTGCTTGCATGAGTGGCTGCCATGTATTCAACTTCTGTAGTTGAGAGCGCCACTACAACCTATCTTTTTCTCATCCAACTGATTTATCATCCAAATATGTTAAACACATACCCACTTGTATATCTTCTGCGATTCAGATCTCTAGCCCAGTCTGCATCAACAAATCCATGTATGTCCAACACTCTGTCCAATCCTGGTCTTCCTTGGTAGCACAATACATAATTGGTAGTTCCATGAAGATACCTGAAGACCCTCTTTACTACTGTCCAATGCTCCTTCCTTGGGTTTGACATATACCTTCTCAAAACTCCCACTGCATGTGTAATGTCTGGTCTAGTACAAACCATTGCATACATAAAACTGCCAATTGCACTGGCATACGAAACATGGGACATGTCCTCTTCTTCTTCTTGTGTCTTGGGACAATGATCTACAGATAACTTTACACCTATAGGAATAGGAACCTTGACCGGTTTACTTCCATGCATATTAAACCTCTGCAATATCATCTCAACATATTTTCTCTGATTCAACTAGAGTTTCCTATTTGCACAATCTCTTTTAATCTCCATTCCCAGAATGAAATTAGCATCACCGAGATCCTTGATGTCAAATTTGGAGGATATCTGTGATTTCACCTCCTTGATAACATCCATGTTATTTCCTACCAACAACATGTCATCAACATACAACACTACATAAATGAAGTGATTACCAACCTGCTTGGAATATACACAGTGATCAACCCTGATTATTACAAATCCCAATCCAAGGATGTATGTGTCAAAATTTTGGTACCACATCCTAGGTGATTTCTTCAGACCATATATTGACTTATTTAGCTTGCAGACCAGCTCTTTCATTCCCTTCACTACAAAGCCTTCTAGATGCTTCATGTAGATTTCTTCTTCCAGTTCCCCATGTAGGAATGATGTCTTCACATCCATCTATTCCACTTCAAGGTCAAAAGTAGAAACAATAGATCAAATAAATCTAATAGAAGTTAACTTAGCAACAGGAGAAAAAATCTCAGCAAAGTCAATTCCCTCTACCTGGGAATAACCTTTTTCTACTAACCGAGCTTTTTATTTCTCCACTTTACCTTGTGCATTAAACTTCTTCTTAAGCAACCATTTTCTACCAACAAATTTTCTTCCATCTGGAAACTCAACTATATCCCATGCCTCATTCTTATCCAAGGCATCCATTTCTTCAACCATGGCCTTCTTCCAGAGTTTACTATCCTATGAACTCACTGCTTCCCTGACAGTTCTGGGATCATCATCAGTAATAGATAAAGCAAAGTTGGAACGAAAATCAGGTGGACTATACCTTTCTAGTTTCCTGTTATCTCTCACTGATCTCATCAATACTGGGGTATGAGGTTCTTCTTCTTCTTCTTCTTTTTCTTCCTCTTCTTCAGATGATTCATATTTTGCATCATCCAACTTAAGCTCTATTTTCTCAGGTTCATCTTGTGTTGGTAGGAATTCCTGTTTGGACACATCTTTTACCTCTCTGAAAACAACATCTCGACTGTAAACAATTTTCTTGGTTTCTGGGTTCCAAATCTTATAAACTTTCACACCATCTTTATAACCAATAAAGATACACATTCCAACTTTTTATCCAACTTACTTCTATTTTCCTTTGGAACATGTACATAAGCATCACAACCAAAAACTCTAATATTTTGAAGAGAGGGTTTCTTTCTAGACCATACCTCGTGTGGAGTTTTATCATCCAACGCTGATGAAGGTGATCGATTGACCAGGTAACATGTTGTACCCACTACCTCTGCCCATAATTCTTTTCCTAACCTGGCACCACTGAGCATGCTCCTTGCTTTTTCCATCAGTGTCCTATTCATCCTTTCTGCAACTCCATTCTGTTGAGGAGTGTATGGAGTAGTCTTATGCCTTGTTATACCACACTTCTTACATAATTCTTCGAATTCATTTCCGCAGAATTCTCCACCATTATTTGTTCTCAATACATTTATTTTCTTCTCTGTATGATTTTCTACCAGAGCCTTAAAATCTTTAAATTTATCAAATACCTTAGATTTCATTCTAAGAAAATAAATCCATGTGTTCCTTGAAAAATCATCTATGAATGAAACATAATAAACAAATTTACCTAGGGATGGAACAGGAACAGGTCCAAACACATCACTGTGTATCAACTCTAAGATCCCCTTTGCTCTTGTTGTTGGACAACTAAGAGGGGGGGGGGGTGAATCAGTTGTAACCTTTCTTAAACAATAATACTTATTTTAAACTCTTTCTAGATCACTCAATGACAATCACAATAATGCAGGGAAGTAAGCAATAGACCATTCAACATCATTCACACATATGAGATACACATAGACAGATATTTCTTGAGGAAACCCATAAAGGGTAAAAACCTATTCTTCTTTATATGATAGGTAATCTGTACATTCTTTACATTATCATACATATGAGCACCAACTCATAATGAGGCTACAACCTCAGTTTTGCAAGCTGCTACTTGCCGAGAGCACCAACTCTATGGATTCTCTAGCACCAACTCCCTAGTTTCTCTAGAACCCACTAGAAGGAAGCACCAACTCCCTAAGTGTTCTAGCACCAACTGGATGGAAGCACCAACTTCCAGTCACACAGGTACCAACTTGTATAACAGAGAACAACATTTCTCCCTGACACCACCCTGCCACCCTGGTTTCTCTCACTGCAACAAGATGTAAGCTAAAATTTCCTTTGTTCAAGCACCCACTTGAACCTCTGAGGACAACAGTCCTCCCTAGCACCTCCCTACCACCCTTAAATATAAATATTTTCTATTAAGAATTATTACAACAATATAAAGTTATTCAATGGATTACCGGTATCATCACCGTTCTGCTACACTGCGCTGCTCTGTCTGCATCAGTGTATTCTGTATGCTCCTTGTGCTTTATGTTCTTTTGCCTTTTATGCTCTCTACACCATGTCTCTTCGATGTTCCATTCCCCTTCTGTGCATTTTTTCTGCTGCGCTCTGCCTCCTTCTTCACACCTCAATCACACTCAACAACAACACCACTTTCTTCTTTGTTCAACATTCTTATAGTCTCTCTGCACCTTGTGCATGCAATCTGCTTCATCCTGCCGCATCCTCTTGACATTAGGGTGTTTTCTCCACTTCACTCTTCCATAGATATCCCATCTCCTATGTTCCATGTTGTCTCTCTCTGTTCTCCATCTCCTCCTGATTGTGAGTACTCTTTTTGATCATCATGGTGACTCTTCAACTTCTCTAGTAGTTGAGACTCTTCATCTTCTCTGTCATACATGAGCTCATCCTCTGGTAGAAAACATCATTTGTTTCTAGAAGTTACACTGTGAAGTGCAACAGTAGCCCTCCAATCTTATTCAAATTCATCTGCATTGTTGAATTGACTTCATTGAATCTTGCGTTCATTTCTCCATTTCACACTTTGGCATTTCGGGATCCCTGTGGTAAATATTTCGTTACTCTCCATGTCCCGATCCCCGAAAATTTGAAATGGAGCTTGTCTGCACTAGCTCCTTCCTCCATCTTCTTCCAATGTGACCAATGGCTATGACCAGAGGCTGAGCCAAAGCATGTTTCACATTTCAGCATTTGGACAATCCTATTGTGTGGCATCTCGACTCTCCAAGTCGTGATCTCCGGAACTCCGAAAAAGGAGCTTGCCGCTGCAATATTTTCTCTACGAATCTTCGACCATGTGATTATGAGAGTTGACCGAGCGCTTATCCATATAGTGCTTTCACAATTTCTCTTTTCGACACTTCGACATTCCTGTGGTGATGAGTTCTTGATGCTCCATGTTCCGGTATCCGAAGCTTCGAAATGGAGCTTGGTTGTGCTAGTTCTGATCACTTCGACATTACACATTTTGACATTTCACGATTCTTGTGATGAAGAGTCTCGTCACTTGACTCTTCCAAATCTCGGTATCTGAAGCTCCGAAATGGATTCATATCAACAGTCCACACCCTAGACGATTCAACGGTCCAGATCTCTTCATGATTTTTCACATCACGATTTCAACATTCTTGATGTGAGAGTTCTTGACAACTCCACCTTCCGATCTGCGAAACTCCGAAATGGAGTCAGCTCAACTTTTTGGATTTTCACACTTCGCAACTTTGGGATTCCTATTGTGAGATTCCTTGACATCTCCAACTCCCGGTATCCGAACCTTTGGTATGGAGTCTTTGACATTTCTTGATTTCACATTTCGCGACTTCGGGACTCCTATAGTAAGAGTTCTTGACATCCCCAACTCCTGATATCTGAAATCGTCCTCCTTCTTTCAATATTCTAGCATTTTGCATTTCGCAATTCTGGGACTCCTGATGATGAAGAGTCTTGACTTGTCCAAGTCCCGGTATCCGAAATTCCGAAATGAAGTTATTTCCTGGTTTGCAAAAATATTCGTTTATGTGCCTATTTCGGGATTTCGGGATTCCAGCTTTCGCAACTCCAGGACTCCTATGTTGAAGAGTCTCAACTCTTGAGTTCTCAATTTCCCGGTATCCGAAACTCCGAAATGGATTTTATGCTTCTTATCTTTCCATGCCATTATCCTTGCACTGCTGATCTTCCTTGCCTGCCTGTTTGTCATCAAATGAACAAGCACACTCTTGCACTTTGCGTGCACCATTGCACTTTCTCTTCTGAGCAACTTACGTTGTCCCTGTTTTTCCATCACTTCATACTCTAATCTTACCATCAACGAAAAGAAAACTTGCCTAATAAACATGCCAACAATCTCCCCCTTTGGCATTGATGGCAACCCTGAATGACTGCGCTAATCTGTTTGGACCACCAACTGTAGAATCCGGTTCAGACCACTCGTTTTCTCCCCCTTTGACATCAATGTCAAAGAAAACATGCTCCCCTTGAGTTGTTGCAGTATTTTTAGGAGGTATCATATATTCAATCCATACAAAACTCTCCCTAACAGGAATGACTCTCTTAGGTGTGAGACGAGATGAAACCCAACTTCTATCAGAGATATTCAAATGGTGTCTTGGCTAGGGGTTTAGTAAAGATGTCTGCAATTTGTTTTGTGGTTGGAATGTAATGTACCTGAACAACCTGATTGGTGACTTGCTCTCTCAGAAAATGGTATTTTATGGGAATATGCTTGGTATTGGAGTGGAGGACAATATTCGTGGACACACTGATGGCACTAGTGTTATCACAATGGATTGGGATCGGTGAAACGTATTTTACCTCCAAGTCTACAAGTGTTTGAATCAACCATAATATCTGAGTGCAACAGGTAGTAGTAGCAATGTACTATGCCTCTATAGTTGATAAAGAAATGGAACCTTGCTTTTTACTTAGCCATGCTACTAATGAGTCACCCAGGAAGAATGCTCCTCCACTGGTGCTTTTTATCTCATCAACACAGTTTACCCAATCTTCATCTGAATATGAAGTTAACTGAAAATTATGATTTCTAGGATACCACAGACCATAAGTCATTGTTTCTTTCAAATACCTAAATATCCTTTTGACATCTTGCAAATGACTCTGTTTGGGTGTAGACTGATATCTTCCTACCATTCCAACAACATGGATTATGTCCGGGAGATATGATGTGATGTACATCAGGCTGCCTATCATTTACCTATATGAAGTTTGATCAACATCAGGTGAGTCATCATCCTTGCTTAATTTGCATCCAGTAACCATAGGTGTGCCCATAGGTTTAGAATCTTCCATTTGAAACCTTTTCAACATTTCTCTTAGATATTTTTCTTGAGAAATGAACATCCCTTCAGACCTCTAAGTAATTTGCAGACCAAGAAAGAATGATAGTTCACCTATCATAGACATTTCAAACTCAGACTCCATTGCAAAAGCGAACCATTGTACCAACGAATTTTTATTACATCCGAAGATGATGTCATCTACATAGACCAATACGATGAGCAAATCATTATCCTCTATTTTGATATACAGATTGTTATCAACTGTTCCTCTCTTGAATCCTTTGTCTTTGAGATATGTATCCAGTCTGTGATACCAGGTTTGAGGGGCTTGTTTTAAACCATATAAAGCTTTCTTCAACTTGCATACTAAGTTAGGATTATCAGACAGTTTGAAACCCTCTGGTTGTTCCATATAGAATTCTTCACTTAGAAAAGTTGACTTGACATACATTTGATAGACTTTAAACCTTTTATGACAAGCATAGGAAAGAAACATTCTGATAGATTCTAATCTTGCTACGGGCGCAAATGTTTCATCAAAATCCAATCCTTCTATCTGAGCATACCCTTTATAGACCAATCTTGCTTTGTTCGTGACAACTTGTCCCTGCTCATTCAATTTATTCTTAAAGATCCATTTGGAGCCAATGACATATTTACCTTCAGGTCTATGAACCATCTCCCACGTATTGTTTTTCTCAATCTGATCAAGTTCATCATTCATTTCTTTAACCCAATGGTCATCTTTGTTGGCTTCATTAAAATTCTTGGGTTCCATCATGGATATGAAAGCTATATGTGATTGTTTGGTGTTTTTGATTAGCTTTTTCCTGGTTTGTACACCTTTGTCTTTTTCACCAATTATTTGACTTGCAGGATGATTATTTTGAGTGATTATGGAGGAGGAATTTGAAGTTGTCTACTGATTTGAGTCTATTTGAGTATTTGTGACTTCATTTGATTTAGAGTCTTCATTTTCTGATTCTTGGACCTATTCATCTTCAGCTTTAGTTATGTCTTCTGTAGAAGACTCATTACTGTACACCTCTCTTGCTGGGATTCCCTCATCAAATTTTACGTCAATAGAGTCAACCATTTTATGCAGCCTCTTATTATAGCATATGTATCCTTTGTTGTTTGTAGCATACCCTAAGAAGATACCTTCATCATCCCTGTCATCATATTTTCCAAGGTTCTCATCATTATTCTTTATGTAACATTTACTCCCAGAGACTTTGAAGTGTTTAATTGAAGCAGGTCTCCCATACCACAGTTCATAAGGTGTCTTGTCACTTTGTGGTCTGAGGTGGGCTTTGTTAAGAACATGAATTGCTGTGTGTATTGCTTCTACCTAGTAGATTTGACCAATGTTCTTCTCATTCATCATTGACTTGGCCACTTCCTGCACTGTTCTGTTTTTCCTCTCAACTACATTTTGTTGTGGAGTTCTTGGGATGGTGTATTCTCTCTTGATCCCATGCTTATCACAAAATTCCTTGAAATCACTTGACATAAACTCTCCTCCTCGGTCTGATCTTACTGCCTTTAACCTCTTGCCTGTTTGAGTCTCAATTAAAGCCTTAAATATTTTAAACTTCTCAAATGCTTCAGCTTTTTCCTTGAGAAAGGCAACCCAAGAAAGTCTGGAGTAATCATCAATAATCAACATGAATTAGTTTTGTTTCCATGTGCCTTCCTGTCTTGATGGTCCACATAAATCCATATGAACTAGTTGGAGTGGTTTCTCCGTTGAAGTAAAGCTCTTGGACTTAAACAATGTCCTAGTTAGCTTTCCTACTTGGCAGGGTTTACACATTGAATCTTGTGGCTTTGATATTCTCAGAAGATCTTTTACTGCCTCGAGATTTTCGAGTTTGATTAAGTGGTCAAACTTTAGATGTCCAAGTCTCCTATGCCATAACCAACTTTCATCATGTTTTCTTAGATGACAATCTTCTCTATTTTCTTTCAGCACATATACATTATTTTCTGTCCTTATGCCTTTGTCCACCACTTGTCCTGAGTTTACAGACTTTATCTTGCAGTCCTTGGAGATGAACACCACTTCATATCCTCTGTCACACATTTGAATTACACTGAGCAGATTATGTTTCAACCCATCTACAAGTAGAACATCTTGGGATTTTCCTTTTCCATTACTTAAACTCACCATCCCTTTACCCTTTATTTTACTTGGAGCATCATTTCCAAAGGTTACGTTTCCTGATTTTCTTTCACTTAGAGATAGAAAATTACCTTTGTCTCCCATCATATTTTTGGAGCATCCACTTTCTGTATACCAAGGGTTCATTTTTCTTTGAGCTAACAACACTAATCCACACTTGCCACTTTCTTTCTTCTTCCACACCTTGACATTTTCAGTAGGGGAATTCAAATCTGGTTCATAGTTCCTTAATCGATAGTCAATAGATTTATGTCCATAATTATGACAGATGTAGCACTCAATCTCATTGTTCAATACGTCAAAATTATTGTTGCAACATTGTCTACTTATTGACTATTGATTATTTCTTGACCTCCTTAGTTGCATGTCTCTAAACTTAATTTGGCAATTTGCAATATGTGAAGGTTTTTTACTTGGCTATATCATTCTTTGTTGTGGCAAGTATTTATTCCTTTGAAACCTTGATTGCTCATGTCTAAGTCTTAAGAAACAATTTACAGCTTTGTGACCAAAGTTAGAATAGTAGAAACAATAGGCACAAAAAAAATTCTTTGTACCTGGAAAATGGTTGTCTTCTTTGAGAAAATCGATTTCTTCCATGCTGATGACGTCTTTTAGCAGGGAGCACACTATTTCTTTGTTCTACAGATTCAATCCTGGCACCTTTTCCTTTACTCGTCCTGGGCGGCTGGTTGTCTTCCTTTGTTTCTACAGGTTTGTTGTTGTCATTGGTTGTAGATTTGACAAACTTGATGGGTTCTTCGTTTCTTGGATTACCACTACTTGATCCTTCTTCATAAACCAAACCAGTTTTCAGCTTTGGATTCCTTTGCTGATTCATAATGGTGGCTAATCCTTCTAAGGCTTTGATACTTGACAGATTCTGATTATACAAGGCTTGAAACTTTTCCATTTATTTCCTAGTTTTCACTACTTCTTGTTCTAAGGCTTCACATCTTCCCTTCTTTTTTGATAACTGTCGTTTCAGAATGTCTTCGATTTTCTTTGCCTCTTCTAATTCCACTTTTAGTAGGACAAGGTATTCATCAGGTTCTTTACTGTCTTTCTCGAACTGTATCAACAATTGTCTTTGCTTTTTGTTCTTAATTCTTAGTCTGCCAATCTCTTCCAGTGCACTGATCAGTTCTCCTTCCATGTCAACCACAACTTCTTCTTCATTATCATCACTTCCTGTGATTTTATTATCATAATCCTCTTTGGCCATAAGTCTGAAGTCATTTATTTTATCTTCAATGGAGGAGTCATTGTCTTCATCATTTGAAGGATCATCATCATTGTTTATGCAAAGACTTTTCTTCTTAAAGTTATTCTCTTTAAAGAAATTTTTGTGTTTGTGCTTCTCCTGATCATCACATGTCTGATCCTTTCCTTTGTGGGGACATTTATTTGCAAAATGACCTATCCTACCACATTTGAAACATTTGAAAGGAAGTTTACCTTTGTATTTGCTTGATCCCTTCTTCAGTCTTTTCACAAATTTTGCTTCAATTTCATCGGGCTCATAATCGTCATTCTTGTTTGCTTTAAATGATGCTTCTCTAGAGGTGGGCTTATCTTTACCTATTCTCTTTTCATATGCAGTCAATGTTCCTAGAAGTTGATCAAACTCCAATATTTTTATATCATTAATTTCTTCTATAGCAGAAACCTTCGAGTTGAACCTATCTGGTAGAGATCTCAAATTTTTTTGAACTAATGAAGGTTCCTCAATTTTTTCACCAAGTGCTTTCATTGCATTTACTAGTTCTTCAACTCTCATAAAGTATTTTCCAACAGTTTCATCTTCAACTGTTCAAACTGTACTCTGTAGATTTGAAGCTTGGCGTCCTTTACCTTCTCATTACCTTCATAACTGTTAATGAGTTTGTCCCACATTTCTTTGGTAGTTCCTAGGTGCATAACTTTTACGAGTTCTACTTCTACAAGCCCACTCAAGATAGCATTCATAGCCTTAACGTTGAAGCTAAATTCTAGCTTGTCATCCTTATTAGCTAGTACAACTGGCTTTACATAACCAATATCTACCACATACCAGACATCTGCACCTAAAGCCATTATGTAAGTTCTCATTCTAACTTTCCAGAAGGCAAAGTTTGTTCCACTGAACAGAGGGGCCTTATTGGTTGAATTTCCTTAATGGCTTGACATGTTTAAGCTCTAGGATATACCCTTAGATCAAAGGGGGCCGACTCTGATCCCAATTGTTGGACAACTGAGAGGGGGGGTGAATCAGTTGTAAACTTGCTTAAACAATAATACTTATTTTGAACTCTTTCCATATCACTCAATGACAATCAAAATAATGCAGGGAAGTAAGCAATATACCATTTAGCATCATTCACACATATGAGATACACAGAGACAGATATTTCCTGAGGAAACCCATAAAGGGTAAAAAACTCTTCTTCTTTATATGATAAGTAATATGTAAATTATTTATATTATCATACATATGAGAACTAACTCATAATGAGGCTACAACCTTAGTTTTGCAAGCTTCTACTTGCTAAGAGCACCAACTCTCTGGATTCTCTAGCACCAACTAGAAGGAAGCACCAACTCCCTGGTTTCTCTAGCACCCACTAGAAGGAAGAACCAACTCCCTAAGTGTTCCAACACCAACTGGATGGAAGCAACAACTTCCAGTCACACAGGCACCAACTTGTATAATAGATAACAACAGTTCTCCCTGGCACCACCCTACCACCCCGGTTTCTTTGGCTGCAACCATATGGAAGCTACAACTTCCTTTGTTCAAGCACCCACTTGAGCCTCTGAGGACAACATTCCTCCCTAGCACCTCCCTACCACCCTAAAATATAAATCTTTGCTATTAAGACTTATTATAGTGATATAAAGTTCTTCAATGGCTTACCGGTCTCATCACTGTTCTGCTACACTGCTCTGCTTTGTCTGCATTAGTGTCTTCTGCACGCTCCTTGTGCTTTCTATTCTTTTTCCTTTTATGCTCTCTATGCCATTTCCCTTCGATGTGCCATTCCCCTTCTATGAATTTCTACTACTGTGCTCTACCTCCTTCTTCACACCTCAATCAAACTCAACAACAACACCACTTTCTTCTTTGTTCAACATTCTTATAGTCTCTTTGCACATTGTGCATGCAATCTTCTTCATCCTACTACATCCTCTCGAAATCGGGGTGTTTTCTCCACTTCACTCTTCCACAACTATCCCATCTCCTATGTGCCATGTTGTCTCTCTCTGTTCTCCATCTCCTCCTAATTGTGAGTACTCTTTCTGATCATCATGGTGACTCTTCAAATTCTCTAGTAGTTGAGACTCTTCATCTTCTCTGTCATAGATGATATCATCCTCTGGTAGAAACCATCATTTGTTTCTATCAGTTACACTGTGAAGTGCAACAATAGCCCTATGATCTTATTCAAATTCATCTACACCATTGAATTGACATCATTGAATCTTGCGTTCATTTTTCCATTTGGCACTTCGACATTTTGGGATTCTCGTGGTAAAGATTTTGTTACTCTCCATGTCTTGATCCCCAAAACTCTAAAATGGAGCTTGTCTGCACTAGCTCCTACCTCCATCTTCCAACGATGTGACCAATGGATGTGACCAGAGGCTGAGCCAAAATGTGTTTCACATTTTGGCATTTCGACAATCCTGTTGTGTGGCATCTCGACTCTCCAAGTCGTGATCTCCAAAACTCCGAAAAAGGAGCTTGCCGCTTCAAGATTTTCTCTATGGCTCTTCGACCATGTGACTATGAGAGGTGACCGAGTGCTTATCCATATAGTTCTTTCGTGATTTCTCTTTTTGGCACTTCGATGTTCCTGTGGCAATGAGTTCTTGATGCTCCATGTCCTGGTATCCGAAGCTTCGAAATGGAGCTTGGTTGTGCTAGCTCCGATCACTTCGACATTTTGCATTTCGGCCTTTCGTGATTCTTGCGATGAAGAGTCTTGCCACTTGACTCTTCCAACTCCCGGTATCCGAAGCTCTTAAATGGAGTTAGATCAACGGTCCACACCCTAGATGATTCGATGGTCCAGATCTCTTCGTGATTTCGAACATCGCAATTTCGACATTCTTGACATGAGAGTTCTTGACAAATCCACCTCCCGGTCTGCGAAACTCTGAAATGTAGTCAGCTCAACTTTTCATCTTTTCACACTTTGCAATTTTTGGGATTCCTATCGTTAGAGTCCTTGACATCTCCAACTCCTGGTATCCGAACCTCTGGTATGGAGTCTTTGACATTTCACGATTTTTCATTTCGCGACTTTGAGACTCCTGTAGTAAGAGTTCTTGACATCCCCAACTCCCGGTATCCAAAATCGTCCTCCTTCTTCTGGGATTCCGACATTTCACATTTCACGATTCTGGGACTCCTGATGATGAAGAGTGTTGACTCATCCAATTCCCGGTATCTAAAACTCCGAAATAAATTTATTTCCCGGTCTGTGAAACTCTTCGTTTATGTGCCTATTTCGAGATTTTGGGATTCCATATTTCACAACTCCGGGACTTCTGTGTTGAAGAGTCTCAACTCTTGACTTCTCAATTTCTCGGCATCCGAAACTCCAAAATGGAGTTTACGCTTAAGATCTTTCCATGCCATTATCCTTGCACTACTGATCTTCCTTGCCTGCCTGTTTGTCATCAAATGAACAAGAACACTCTTGCACTCTGCATGCACCATTGCAGTTTCTCTTCTGAGCAGCTTACGTTGTCCCTGTTTTTCCATCACTGCATACTCTGATCTTGCCATCAATGACAAGCACACCTACCTAATAAACATACCAACACTTGTAGCACCAGATGGGAATCTTACTCGATTCTGTTTACCATATATGCAATGTTCACAGAAATCAAAATCCAGAGTGCAATTAGACATACCTCCAACCATGCCTTTACCGTGTATTGTTCAAAGGTCCTTTTCTCCAATATGCCCCAGTCTTTGATGCCACATCATGGTCTTCTTTTCAGGGACAATATTGGTCTTGTCTTCTTTATTTTTCTGCTCAAGTACAACACAACTATTACACCCATTAGTATAAGTTCTTCCCAACAACTTGTATAGAGTTCCACACTGAACTCCCCTCATCAACACCATTG
Source organism: Picea engelmannii (assembly GCA_009831015.1). NCBI lineage: Eukaryota > Viridiplantae > Streptophyta > Pinopsida > Pinales > Pinaceae > Picea > Picea engelmannii. The sequence goes on along the minus strand of ML781476.1, from coordinate 582,920 downwards.
ATCCTCGTACCATCTTGCAAGTGTTCTTTCCAAATACAGTATCCACTCCTACATCATCCATCTTGCTTACAGATATTAGGCTCTTGGCTAGTTTTGGAATGTTTAGAACCCCAGGGAGAGTTCTAATCCTTCCATATTTTAGCAACAACTTAACCCTTCCATGTCCCAAGATTTTGGTTGTCGAGTCATCTCCTAGGAATACATCACCACCATCATATTTTTCATATTCAGAGAACCACTCCCTGTGAGGAGTCATATGGTATGACACACCTGATTCGTTTAACCATACATCACGATCTACATGTGTAGCTGTAGATGCCAGGTAAACATCACCTCTTTCTTCAGTGGAGGTTTTTGCCTCTGTGGAAGAGTTACTATCAGATCCCTTTGGTTTATCAACCTTCTTAGACTTGCAATATTTCTTATAATTCCATGTTTTACCACACTTCCAACATTTCCTCAAATATTTTCCTGGATACTTAGATCTACCTGTAGATTTAGATCTCCCCCCCGAAGGCTTACTGGGATTCCTGTCTTGGGGAAGACCTCTTATAAATAAAGCATCTGTGCTATGACTATCCATGCTTTTCCACCTCATCTCTTCAGATAACAAGGATGAAACTACATCCTCATACTTCAATGTAGATTGAGTGGTACTACCAATTGCTACAACCAGATTATCCCAAAAGTATGGAAAAGAACATAACAAAGTAATACACTTATCTTCTTCTGTAATCGTAATATTAACAGAGACAAGTTGACTTACCAGAGTATTAAAGGCATTTAGATGTTCTGTCACAAAATCTCCATCTTCCATCCTAAGATGATACAACTTATTTAGAAGAAACAACTTGTTTACCAGGGACTTTGATTGATACAAATTCCCCAACTTATCCCATAGTTCCTTGGTTGTATATTCTCCCGAGACATTCAACAAAACCGAATCTGCCAGGCAGAGTCGAATAGTACTCCTTGCTCTTTTGTCCAACTTCTCCCAATATTACTTTGACATACCAATAGGTGGTGTACTAGTAGTTTGTGTACTAGTAGGTTGTATACCAATAGCTTGTGTGCTAGTAGATGATGTACCAGTGGGCTGTGTACCAGGATCCACAACGATCCATTGTTCTTTGTCTACAAGAAGGTCCTCCATCTTGAGCTTCCATAGCTCAAATTTTTTACCGTTGAACTTCTCTATCTCGATTCTAGAAGAACTCACCATTCCTCTTTCTGCACTCAAATCACCACTGCAAAAGCTCCCACTAAACCCAGGTTTATCATAGACCCAAGATAAACTTGATCTATCAAGACCGAGCCAAACCCTCAACAACAAAGGCATCCCTTTGCAGCCAAAAACGAGCTCTGATACCACATGTAAGTTTTAAACCTATGAAATAAAGAAATGCTTATAGATTCTTAAGAAAAACATAATTTAATCAATGGCTCATACACAGATTACATAGAGATTTTAGACCGAAAACCCTCAACTGGGAAAACCTTTCTTATATTCATTATATCGAATTTCACCATTCACTATACAATATATACAATTCTTTTAGGTATTCCGTAGATACCAAAACCCTAATCCCTAAAAATGGGATTATTTTTAGTAAACCGCTAAAAATAGCAAAAACCGCCCAAAAGAAATTTTGGGGCGCTGCCCCAGGCTACGCCCGGTGCCGAACGCTACGCATAACTAAGGGGGGGGAATACCTTCCCCCCCTCGGGACCCCCTAGGACAATGCCCGATGCACACAACACAAACAAATAAATACTACGAGGGATCATTAGACGCAGTTGTCATATCTGACGCGTCCACACGCACACATGCAAAGAATATAACACATACCCAACAACCCATACACTTGTTTCTCGATATACACATGTTTTCCCTTTATAGTTAGGTACATACACATGTTTTCTGTGTTTAGGGTGCATACATACGTATTTTTTACATGAACAATCATGTACACCTTTTTCTAAGCCATTTTGGTTTAGTGTTGTGTTTTCTAGGTGAGTTTTGAGTGTTGCTGAGTGATAGGAAGCCATATTATTGTTCAATTTTTGGGGAAAATAATTTCTTGTCCTTTTCTCATATTAAGTCCTTGCATATTGTTATGAGTATTCACTTATTGGTGTCTTTATTGTCTTTTCTTCCTGTGCTGGTAGTAGGGTCTATCAGAGAGGTTGTTTATTCAGTCTTTCATTTTCATTTCCTTATATTGAAAATAGAAAAATTTTTATTTTTGAAGCATTTGCAATTTTTTTTAGATTTCATTAGTATTGACATCTTAGAAAAGATTGCATTATCATTAAAATAAAGAGACCACATCTTATGCACAAAATTTAGAAGAATACCATTTCTATTGATAAACAAGACTAGTACTTAGCAATGTTTTTACACATGCTTCTTTCATATGCCGAGTCATTACACCATTAGTTTCATGATCACACCTCTTGAGTTAGTATAAGCCACTAAAATTCATGCTCAATAATTAAAATTTATTAGGAACGACTTTATTTTTCAGGGTATACAAACAAGTTTAGGACTTAGGGCCTTGGAATAGGATTTTGTGAGGAAATTTCTCCAAGGATACAAAATTAAACATAGGTTTCTATCCACGGAGTGGCGAAACCCATTGTATAATTATTGTCCCCAGGAGGCTCCACTAACACCATATTTAAACATGAGGTCATGTGAAGTTGGTTGCAAAGATAACCCTCTGATACCTTTCTAGCGTCAGAGATATTTCTAGGGTTCTATTCATATATGGGGGTTTCTCTAGCACCTTTACCTCTATGAGAGGTGGTCTTTCGAGGCTTCGGGCTTGGCTACCCTACCCATATGGTGGACCTGACCTACGACTGCTCACCCGAGCATTGGTTATACCATGGTGAACTTATTTTCCTGACCTAGGTATCCACATAGGTTTCTTTTGGGGGTTATTCTACAGGTACCCTGAGTCATATAGGGATTGAACAACACATAAACTTTATGGATGATTATCTCTTTGGAGGGATTTGACTGATTGCATTGTGAATCCCATGAGGGTATTTATAACTTATTCTGTTACCTCCACTCTATTTTTCGTGAGTCTCATACCCTTGTGGGAGAGGCATACCTTCTTTAGTTCAGGAGGTCCCTTTCATCCACCTTATCCTATTTGCGTGCATTGGCCTATGATTTATTTATGGGAATGCTCTATTTTTATTAGTTGGACTTAGTATTTTGTATTACATCATGAGTTTTTAGTCATCATGGAGCGAGACCAGCCTCCCCGTCGATATATTTGGATTTTGAATACATTACCACATTTTGGTCTGATATTGAAACCGCCTCTTAAAAGGCGTAGAGTTAAATATAGATGTGGTACATACATCTCCGCCACTTAGGCTCACGACCATGACATAAACAAAAATGATTCCAATATGAGTACCGATTTATGTGTGAATGGATATTGAATCCATTTGACTCCTACCTCCATTATGATTAGTGGATTCCCCATGACTCCCTCATCATCGATTACTTGGATCCCTACAACTCTCTTAGGTAGTAAAACCTTGTCCATGAGCTCACCTCTATCCATGGGGATGGGTCCTTATATATTTTCGAGTAGTACGACTCTTCCATCATTGATATCTACTCCCCTTGGCACCTTTTCTACCAAGATGCCTGATTATAATGCTCAGTCGATGCCTTTGGTATCTAATCCATTTTATTTTGGTATTCCAAATATGACTCTACACATGTCATCCTTTATTCTAACATCTAACATGAATACTAGTTTTGGGTCAGGGGGCACGTCACCTCCTTACAATCCCTTCCCATTTTGTGGTGGTCATATCCCTTAGTAATTTCCTTTGGTAGGGGGTTGAAATTCTCCTTCCTTCACACCCAATCCTAGTTATGGTTTTCAATGATGGAATGTACAAATGGGAGGTGGTTCTACTTCATATATTTCATTTGCATATCCTTCTTCCTCAATTTGTTGGGAAATATTTAACAGACAAGAATGCTTGTCATTGATGGAAAGTACAACATTGAAGATGGCATGAGTACAGAAAGTATGTAATAGATGGGCATGATGAGAAGACGCTGTAGAGAAGATTCGATTAAGCTCAGAAGAGATAGTGTAGAGGATTGTTGGAAGATCATCGATGTCAAGATCAGAGTAAGTGGAACAAAGTAAGATCGGGAGGAGAAGAAACATTTATGATCGTTGGATCCCATTTACAATTCCCGATGACTGTCAGATCAAGTGATTGATCGGGATTGTTGATCCCACACCATTTCGGGGTTTCGCGAATCGTGACTTGGAGAGGCAAGAAACATAACCACTGAAATTACGATATGCGAAATCATGATTTAATCGCAGCCATTAGATCAAGGTTTGTTCTGGACCATTGATCCAGCTCCATCTCGGAGCTTTGCCTATTGCAACTTGGAGAGGCAAGTAACATAACCATTGAAATCACGATATGTGAAATCGTGATTTAATCGTAGCTGTTAGATTGAGGTTTGTTCTGGACCGTTGATCCAGCTCCAACTCAGAGCTTCACCTATCGTGACTTGGAGAGGTATGAAACAAAACCATCGAAATTGCGATATGCGAAATAGCGATTTAATCCCAGCCGTCAGATCAAGGTGTGGTCTGGAATGTTGATCTAAGCTTCATTTAGGAGCTTCGCCTATCATGACTTGGAGAGGTAAGAAACAAAACCATCAAAACCATGATATGAAAAATCACGATTTAATCCCAACCGTCAGATCAAGGTGTGTTCTGGACCATTGATATAAGGTCCAAGGAGAGGTAAGAAACAAAACCATCGAAATCATGATATGCGAAATCACGATTTAATCCTAGCCGTCAGATCAAGGTGTGGTCTGGATCATTGATCTAAGCTTCATTTTGGAGTTTTTCTTATCGCGACTCAGAGTGACAAGAACCTCCATCGAAGGAATCGCGAGATGCGAATTCACGATGAGATCTGGACAGTAGATTCATCGAGATCGTGGACCGTTGATCTCAGCTCCATCTCGGGGTTTCGGGGATCGCGACTTGGAGAGTCAAGATGCCTCATCTCTAGACTCACGAAATGCGAATTCGCGAAAATCACTTTTTGCATAAGTGCTTGGTCATGGCCATGGTCATATAGAGGAAGGAGCTAGTGAAGAAAATCTCTGTATCAGAGCTTCGGAGATCGCAACATGAAGTGTCGAGACACTTGGCCACAGGAATTCTGAAATGCCAAAACCTAATTTAAAGGTAAGATTAATAAAGTTCATCCAATGGTGTAGATAGACTTGAATATGATCGGAGGGCTACTATTCTCTCTCACAGTTAATTTATAAGTTATGAATCAATTAGCAAACCTGATTCATGATTCCTAATCGGTTGGCGTTTTAGTTGCTGAGACGGTTTTTCTTTTGCCTCAGAAGATTCAAAGTGTAACTGCTGCGGGCGTGGTGCATAACAGAAGAAGAGACAAACTGTGCGAGGTTGATTGTTCCGGAGGAAAAATGAATTAAACTGTAATAAAGGGAAAATCACAGGATGCGCAGTGTGAGACTGAAAATATGCGCAGTCTGAGATAAAACTCAAAGAAGAGTAACAGATAAGGAAAAGACTTGAAGCATAGCAGAATGATAGAACAAGTTGAAGCAAAGTAGAATGACAGAACAAGTTGAAGCAGAGTAGAATGACAAAACAAGTTGAAGTAGAGCAGAATGAAAGAACAAGTTGAAGCATAGCAGATTTGCAGAACAAACAAAGGAAGAGAATACTTGTAGAACAGTAAGAAGAAGACCAGATTTATAGAACAGAGAAGAAGTGGTAAGAATCAATTTATCTGTGTAGTTGGTTGTTTAATTATTCATTTATATTCCAGGGTGGTTGGGAGGTGCTAGGGAGGATTGTTGTCATCATAGGTTCAAGTGGGAGCTTGAATACATAGATTTGTAGCTTCCATCTGGTTGTAGCCAGAGAAAACAAGGTGGCAGGGTGGTGCAAGGGAGAACAAGTGTTCTCTGTTATACAGAATGGAGCCTGTATAACTGGAATTTGGTACTTCCATCCAGTTGGTGTTGTAACATTAAGGGAGTTGATTCTTCCTTCTAGTGGGTGCTAGACAAACCAGAGAGTTGGTGCTCTCAAACAAGTTTCATCTTGTAAAACAGAGGTAGCAACCTCACATTGAGTTGGTGCTCAATTATAGATGATGTATAGAACTTAAAAGACTGCCTATCATTTCGAAGAAGAAGAGGTTTTCTCCCTTTATGGGTTTCCTCGTGAAAATTTGTCTCTATGTATACCTTATGTGTGACTGGTTCTCATTACTTTTATTGTCCATATGCTGTATAATGTTGATGATCACTTGAAGAAATATTAAGAATGTATTGATAGACTTAAAATTGTTTAAGCACAATAACAACTGATTCACCCCCCCCCCTCTCAGTTGTCTTAGTAATTTCAACAATTGGTATCAGAGCGGGTTCCTTTTATTCAAAGGTAGATTTGTAAGCTTAAACATGACAAGTCATGAAGGGACTTCAGCCTCTAAGCCCCCTCTGTTTGATGGAATTTTTTTTTTCCTTCTGGAAGATTAGAATGAGAACATACTTAATGGCCTTCGGTGCTGATGTTTGGGATGTAGTAGAGACTGGATATACAAAGCCTTTTGTGCTAGCCTCCAAGGAAGATAAGTTAGAGTTTAGTTTTAATGCTAAGGGAATGAATGCTATATTGAATGGACTTGCTGAAGCTGAGTTTGTAAAGGTGATGCATCTTGAAACTACCAAAGCAATGTGGGATAAACTTGTTAGGAGTTATGAAGGAAATGAGAAAGTAAAAGATGCCAAACTTCAAACATACAGATTGAAATTTGAAAAACTAAAGATGAATTAAGATGAAACAATTAGCAAGTATTTTTTAAGAGTTGAAGAACTTGTAAATGCCATGAAGGGTCTTGGTGAGAAGTTTGACGACTCACTCTTAGTTTAGAATATTTTAAGATCTCTGCCTGATAAATTTAATCCAAAAGTCTCTACAATAGAAGAATTAAATGATCTCAAAACCCTGTCTATTGATCAACTTCTAGGAACTTTAACTGCATATGAAATGAGAATTAGCAAAGATAAATCCAGTACTAGAGAAGAATCTTTTTTAGCATACAAGAATACTGATTCAGAATTAGATGATATTGAGGCAAAATTTGTGAGAAGGTTAAAGAAAGGATCAGGAAAATATCAAGGGAAGTTGCCCTTCAAATGCTTTAACTTTGGTAAGATAGGTCATTTTTCATCTAAGTGTCCCCATCAGAAAAAGGACCAGAACTCTGATGATGAAAAGAAGTACAAATACAAGAAATATAATAAGAAGAAAAGTTTGGTTGCAAATAATGACAATTCCTCAGAAGACATCGATAGTGACTCTTCCTGTGAAGATAAGGCAAATGAATTTATGCTTATGGCCAAAGAGGATTATGATAATAAAAGCATAGGAAGTGATGATAATGATGAAGAAGCTGTGGTTGATATGGAAGGAGAACTGATCAGTGCACTGGAAGAAATTGACAGACTCAGAATTAAGAACAGAAAGAAAAAACAATTGCTGATACAGTTCGAGAAAGAAAGTAAAAAACCTGATGAAGACTTTACTCTGCTGAAAGTGGAATTAGAAGAGGCAAAGAAAATAGAAGACATACTGAAACAACAATTGTCAGAGAAGAAAGTCAGGTGTGAAGCCTTAGAAGAAGAGATAGTAAAAACCATAAAATAAATGGAGAAGTTTAAAGGATTGTATCACCAAAATCTGCCAAGTATTAAAGCCTCAGAAGGATTAACCTCCATTCTAAATCAACAAAGA